>RJWJ010003363.1:0-87459 GCA_004363605.1 Indri indri
AAAAAAAAAAAAGTAAAAAAAAAAAACAGAAAGAAACTGCCACAAAGTTTTCCAAAGAGGTTGTACCATTTCATACTTCCACCAACAATGTATGAGAGTTCTTGTTGCTTCATATCCTTATCAATATGTCTTAGTGTTAGAATGGTATCTCAGTGTGGATTTATCAATAACTTACATTTCCTTAATGATTAACATATTCATCATATTTTCAAATTCTTATTTATTATTTATACATCTTCTGTGAAATGTTCAAATATTTTGCCCACTTTTATATTTGGTTGTTTGCCCTTTTCTTCATGAGCTTTAAGATGTCTTCATATATTTATATATTTTTATGTTATATATTTAAATAATATATTATATAGTTATATTATTTTCTATATTTGCATGTATCTATTATCTATTATATACTTATATCTAAGAGTTATTTATATAAGACAAGTCTTTTGTCAGGTATCTGCATTGTATAACTATACAAGGTGCCCCAAAAGTCATCATACATAGGGAAAATGGGAAATTGTAACTAAATGTACCTTTATTGACAAAATACTCATTACAAAATTTCCCATTTTCCTTATGTATGGCGACTTTTGGGACACCCTGTATTGGGACACCCTGCATTTACCTAGTCTACAACGTGCCTTTTTATTTTTGCAAGGTGTCTTTTGAGGAGCTACAGTTCTTATTTTGATGTTGTCCAATTCTCAATTTTTTCTTTATGATTAGTTTTTTCTGAGTCATCTCTATGAAATCTTTATATATACCAAGATCACAAAGATTTTCTCCTAGGTTTTCTTTTAGAAGCTTTATAGCTTTAGTTTTATATTTAGGTCTACAATCCATTTTGAATTATATTGTGTGTATGCTATGCAGTAAAAGATAAAAGTTAATTTTCTTTCATATAAATATCTAGTTGTTCAAACATCTTTCTCCATTGAATTATCTTGGCTTCATTGCTGAAAATCAAATGACTGTACACACATGTGTGAATGTGCATGTGTGTCTATTTCTAGATTCCCTGGTCTGTTCTAATGATCAATTCATTATACTTACACAAATACCAGCCTGTTTTGATTGCTGTAGCTTTATAGTAAGTCTTGAAATCACACAGAATAAGACTTTTATTTTATTTCAAATTTGTTTTGGCTATGCTAGGTCCTTTGCACTTCCAAATAAATTTTAGAATCATTCTTTCTTTAGTAAACTTTTTTTAGAAGTATATGGTTTAATTTCCAAATATTTGGAATTTAAAAAATTTTCCTTTTGTTATTAATTTGTAATTTGATTCCATGTCAAAGAATATACTTTTTATAATTTCAGTCCTTCTATGTTTATTGAGACTTGTTTTATAGCCCAGCATATGCTTTACCTTGAGATGTTCCTTATTCACTACATAAGAATAATTACTCAGAAGGTTTTGAGGGTAGTGCTCTATCGATGTCAATTAGGTCAAGTTGACTGATAGTTTTGTTCAGGTTTTCTACATGCTTATGGATTTTCTGTCTACTTGTTTTATCAAATTCTAAAAGAGGAGTGTTAAAATCTCCAACAATAATTAGACTGTGAATGTCATTTTTCTTTTAGTTTTGTCAACTTTTTGTTTCATATATTTAGAACCTCTACTATTAGATATATAGACATTTAGAAATGTTATGTCTTCTTGACAAATTGACTCTTAAATCATTATGAAATGTCTTTCTTTATGTTTGATAATATTCCTTCTTCTGGAGTCTACTTTTACAATAAAATAGTCATTTCAGCTTTCTTATCATTATATGGTATATCTTCACCAATCATTTTACTTTTAAGATATCTATATTTTTATATCTACTGTTTTTCTTGTAGTCAGCATATCAATTATTTTTTTAAATCCAGTCTAATAATGTTTGCCTTTTAAAATTTAGCATAATTAGTCCACTTATATTTAATGTAATCATTGTTAATAGAGTTTAAGTCTCCTATCTTGGTATGTTTTTCTACATTTTTTTCTGTCCTTTGCTCCTTTCCCCCTATTTTCTTGCCTGTTTTGTAATTAATTTAAATTTCTTTTAGAATTCCATTTATCTTCTCTATTGTTTACTAGCTATACCTCTTTATTTCATTATGTAAGTGATTGATGCAGGGTTTACAACATACATCTTTAACATATAACATTCTGCCTTCACATAATATATCATTTAAAATATAATGTAAGAAACTTAAAAATACCCATAGTTTGTATTATTGTTGTCATGTATTATACTTCTAACGTGTTCTAAATCTCAAAATATAATTTTCTGCTGTGGAGTCAGTTATATTTTACGCAAATTAATTATTATAAATATTAACATCTTTTATGTTTGCACTCAGATTTACCACTTAGAGTATGCTTCATTCATTTCTTTTCAAAATCTGAGTTTCCAGCTAGTATTATTTTCTTCAGCCATAAATTTGTTTTTAATCTCTTACAGTTAAGATTTTCTGGCAATAAATTCTCTGAACTTTTGCTTGTCTACAATGTCTGTATTTCACCTTCAGACTTAAAGAATATTTTTGCTAATTACAGATATCTAGGTTGAAATATTTTTCGTTTTTTAGGACTTCAAAATATGTCATTATAATATCTTCTGAGTTGCACTGTTTCTGATGTGAGGATCATTTCTATCTTTGTTCCACTGTAAATAATGCATCTTTAACTACTTTTAAGACTCTCTTTCATTAGTTTTCAGCAATTTGATTTTGATATGCTTTGGTATAAACTTTTCTTTGTGTTTATACTTCTTGAATCTGAAGGTTTATATTTTTTAACAAATTTATAATTTTTCGGAAATTATTTCTTCAAATCATTTTAAGTGTTTCTTCTCATCAGGCATTCCAATTAAATGAATGGTACAGCATTAGATCTCGCAGGCTTTAAGATTGTGTTCATTTTTTTCCTGCCTCTTTTTTCTCTGTCCTTCTGTTTGGATAGCTTCTATTGCCCTCTCTTTAGTTTCACTATTATCTTAGTCTGCAATTGAATATCTAAATTTAAATTCTCTAAGTATTATATTTTTCAGTTCTTCTATGTCTATATGTTCTTTTTTATTGTTTCCATTTTTCTCTTCATTAGGTTCATATTTTCCTTGAAATCCTTGAATATATTTATAATAGCTGTTTTAATGTCATCATCTGCCATTCCATGATCTCTATAATTTCTGTGTATCTTTATATTAATTTTTTTCTGCTTATAGGTTAAATTTTCTCACTTCTTCATATATATTTTTATTGCATACTAGATAATATGTATATTACATTGCTGGTGTTTGGAATTTGTTCTTTTAAAGAGTTTTAAAGTTTCTTCTGATGAGCATTCATTTAATTACAGCTCTTCTTGATCATTTTGAGGCTCATTTTTCAGCTCTGTTATGGTGACTAGTCTTTATTGTAGGACTAGTATCCCTACTCCAAAGGTGTGTCCTTTCTGGGTCTCTACCAAATACTCAATGTGTTCATTGAAAACACTCCACTATAGTAAGTTGGAACTTAAATATTTCCCAATAATGTGTAGAGCCTTAACATTTTTCAGTTTACTAGTTTTTCTTATCCAAGTAGTTGTTCTTTACCCAGCCTCTTGCAGTCATATCCTATTCATGTGCAGCTTAGTATTCAGCCAAAGACTTAAGAGGACTCCTGAGAAGATTTTTGCAGCTGTTTCTCTGTATAGTGCCTTCACTTTTAGAATCCACCCTGAAAATCAGAGCTACTACAATTTCCTCAAACTCTGGTCTCTTATTGCTCAGCTCAGTGAGGCTTCCCTATTATACTTCCATTGCCTTTCCCTGTATCAGGATCTGATAAATGCCACCAGGTAGAAAGCCAAGCTAATCTTGGGCTCACTTTGTTTTCCTTCCCTCACATAGTACAGTCTTGTGCTTCCTGTTTTCTATTCTTAAAACAGTTGTTACATACAGTTGATCAAGATATTTTATTGTTTATATTATGAGGTTAATTCTAGTACCAATTACTCCTTTAAGGCCAAAAGCAGAAGTAGAATATTACTTTTTAAAAAGGGTGTTGTCTCAGAACATTGTTCTCTACCATATCATTTTTAAAAATATGTTTTAGGGGGTTTCCAATTAAGTTTCTATTACTATTTTGGCTTTTTTAGAGGCAGAAGGGATACCAATCTTTATAAAGGATTTTGAGTGTCACAGAATTTTATAAGACATAATTGCTGACCATGGCCGTATCTTTTTTTAGAATAACAGAATATCAAAGCTAAAAGAACTTCTGAAGATTTAACATAATACAAATAAGAAATTGTAGACTCAAAACAAAATACTAGAAATTAAATTACTTATAAATGGACTAAAGATAGTGAAAAGTAATGAAAAACACAAGCTAACTGGATTGTTTACCACAGAGAAACTTTAAATATAAGAACACAAAAAGATTGAAGGTAAAAGGAAAAAAAGGGTTATGTCGTATAAACACTAACCCAAAAAACGCTGGTGTAGATATATTTATATCAGACAAATATACTCTAAGGCAAGAGGTATCACTAAAGATAAAGAAGGGCATTGCATAATGATAAAAGGATCAATCAATCCAACAATCCTAAAATTATATACAATCAATGACTGACAAGGCTGACAAAGAAAAATTAGAAATAATCACATAGTTGAGATTTTAACACAGCTCTCTCAGTAGAATTTTTCTCAGAAGAGAAAATTCAACAAAGATTTAGAATATTTGAACAATAAGATTAACTTACATTAATTGACATATAACAAACACTACACTCAATAATTGTAAAATACACACTCTGTTCAAGTGCATATGGAAAATTATTCAAATAGACCACATGTTGAATAATAAACCAAGTCTTAACAAATTTTAAATAATTGAGATAATAGAATGGTCTTTTATCACAATGGAATCAAAACAAAAATCAGTAATAGGAACATAACTAGAAAATCACTCAACTGATTGGGATTTAAGCAACACATTAAAACAATCTATAGGACAAAAATAAATAACTAAAGTTAGAAAATATTTCAAGCTGAGTTATAATAAAAATCTGACATCTCAAAATTTGTATGTCAGCTAATGTGGTTATTAAAATCTTAAATTCATCCATTACAAAAGCAGAAAGGCTGAAAATCAATTGGCTAAGCTCCATCTTAAAAGCTAGAAAGAATATAGAAAAATAAATACCCAAAAAGGGATAATTAAGGAAATATCAGAGAGCATCAATGAAATAGAAATTACAGTCTGATATAGAAAAATCAACAAAGCTAAAAGATGGTTCTTTGAAAAGATTAATGAAATCACTAAACTTGTAGCAAGACCGATAAAGTAATAAAGAGAGAAAACAAATTATTAACACTAATAATGAAAGAAACATTTATATGTATATTATTGCAGACACTGATAAAAACAGGATGGTATAAAGAATTTTATGCTAATAAATTTCAAAATTTAAATAAAATAGAAGATTTCCTGAAAAATACAAATGCCAAAATAGAAAATAGAAATAGCCCTATATCTAGTAAAGATATTGACTTTATAATGTAAAGCCTTTCCAAAGAGGTGACTGCAGGCCCTGATTGCTACATTGGCAAATTTTTCCAAACATTCAAGGAAGAAATAATATCAACCTAGTACAACTCTTACAGAGACTATAAAAAAGGGAAACATTACCCAACTCAAGTTATGAGGCCAGCCAAACCTTGACAAGGACATGTAAAAAAATTTACAGACCAATTTCCCTTATAAACATAGATGCAAAAATCCTCAATAAAGTATTAGCAAATATAATCTAACAATATGTAAAAAAAGATCAAGACAGATTTATTCCAGGAATGCAAAGTTGCTTAAAGATTCAAATACCAATAAACATAATGTACCTTAACATAATAAAAGTGAAAAATCATATGATCGTTAAATTAAATGCAGATAAAGCACATTATAATATTTAATACCCATTCATGATTTAAAAAAAAAAAAAACAAAAGAGAGAGAACTCTCAGCAATCTAAGAATAGGAGGGTACATCCATCAAACATCATTCTTAATGGTAAAACAGTGAACATTTTCTGCTGAATTCAGGAACAAGACAAAAATATCTACTATTTTTCTTTTCAATATTGGTGATCTCAGGCAGAGAAATAAGACAAGAAAAAGAAACAAAAAGTAAATATAGTAGGCTTCCAGTTTCCAGTCCTGCACATTAGGAGCTTAGAAGTCTTCATTCCATCCTAACAATAATTAACAAGCTGAAAAACTGAAAAATCAATAGTTCTTCTTAGATCCGTCAGAGAAGTAAGGTCGCACAGCAAACTGCTGCCCCCAAAATTAGAGAGATAGGCAGATACACAGAATCACAACTTATCAGAGCAGAAATCCATGAACAGAAACTTGTACTGCAACCAGCGTCAAGTAGGAAAACCAGAACTGTAATTGATGAATTGCTAGATGCTCAGTGTGGACAACTCTGAGAGTTAAAAATTCTAAGGACACCCAATCATAAGTGGGCCCACACACATTTGTGAGTTTTACCTCCAGGAACACTACCAGGTCCTCACCGTGAATGTCAGAGAAAAATCCCCTTGTGCTTCTAGCAGGAGGAGGAAAAAAGGAACCACTTTTTAAATACACTATAACATTCTGTTCTTTTTAAGTCCTGCCCTCAGGATTTTACCAGGGCCTAACATAGGTTGCTGAGGTTTTATCAGAGCCTAACCTATCTGGATAAGGAAAATACCCAACTCTAGCCACCTCTCACCTTCCACATGGGAGAAGGAAAATACCCAACTCCAGCCCATTCCAGCCATGCTGTCCCACCAAAGGGGGGAAAAATAGTGAAATGTCCTGGTGAACTTCACAGTCCAGGGTCACAGGCTCACCAAAAAACTGAAACTTTATCATAGGACTATGTGCACTTGCCCCCACACCTTAACACTATATGACAAAAAGTCTATTTACCACAATTCCTTTTACCCAGGATATCATGTATGCCTTTCAACAAAAATTACAAGACATACTAAAAGGCAAAAAACACAGTTTGAAGAAACTGAACAACCATCATAACCAGAGTCAAACATGGCAGGAATGTTGGAATTATCAGACTAGGAATTTTACAAAAAGTATAGTATTAATATGTAAGAGTTTGAATGAAAAAAGTAGACAACAATGCAGACACATACAGGATGTAAGCAGAGAAATGGAAAGTCTAAGAAAGGAAATGCTAGAAATAAATATTGTAACAAAAGCGAAGAATGCCTTTGATGGGCTTATTAGTAGACAAGACACAGCTGAGAAAAGAATCTCTGAGCTTGAGGATATAGCAACAGAAACCTCCAAAACTGAAAAGTAAAAAGAAAAAACAGAACAGAATATCCAAGAACTGTGGGACAATACAAAAGGTGTAGCATATGTATAATGAGAATACCAAAAGGAGAAGAAAAAGAAGAGAATAGAAGCAATATTCGAAGTAATAATTACTCAGAATTTTCTCAAATTGATGTCAACTCAAACCACATCCAGGAAGCACAGAGAACACCAAGTATGACAAATGTGAAAAAAAAAAAAATACACCGAGGCATATCATATTCTAACTCAGAAAATAAAAGATAAAGAAAAACTCTTGAAAGAAGCCAGAGAAAAAGCACCTTACCTACAGAGGAGCAAAGATAAGAATTACATGTGACTTCTCCTCAGAAACCATGCAAGCAAGAAGAATACAGAGTGATATATTTAAACTGATGAGAGGGAAAAAACACCCACTTAGAATTCTGTACCTTATAAAATTATCCTTCAAAAATGAAATAGAAATAAAGACACTCTCAGACACAAATCGAGGAAATGTGTTGCCATGAGACCTGCCTTGCAAGAAATGTTACAGAAGTTTTTCAGAGAAAAGGAAAATCATATAGGTTTGAAAATCAGATGTGCATAAGGAAAGGAAGAGCATGAATAAATTAAGATATGATAAAAACTTTTATTTTTTCTTATTTTTAATTGATCTAACAATTTGTTTAAAATAATAGTAGCAGTAATGTATTTGATTATATATACCACATGTTACATTTTTATATGTTACATACATACATACTTATACATAAGAATTTCACTTTTCATATATATATATACACACACTTATGTATAAGCGAAGGAATGACAGTGAAAATACAAGAAAAAGGAGGGAGAAATTAGGAATATTTTGTTATTATAAGGTATTGTATTACCCGTGAAGCAGTACAGAGTTATTTGAAAGTGGAAAAGAAGTCATTATATTAAAAAGACACCTGTACCCAAATGTTTATTGCAGCACAATTCACAATTGCCAAGATATCAAATCAACTAAGTACCCATCAATTAGTGAATGAATAGTAGTACACCTGGAGTACTACTCAGCCATAGAAAGGAGTGAAATAATGCCTTTGCAGCAACTTGGATGGAACTGTCGAACATTATCCTAAGTGAAGTATCCTAGGAATGGAAAAACAAACACCACATATTTCACTACTAAGTGGGAGCTAAATCGTAAGTATGCACAGTCATATAGTGGTGTAAAGGACATTGGAAACAAAGAAGGAGGGAGGCTGGGAGGCGGTGAGGGATAAAAATGTACCTACTGGGTACATTATACACTACTCTAGTGAGGGGCACATTACAAGCCCTGATTTCAGCATTATTCAATTCATCCATGTAACAAAAACACTTACACCCTCCTTAATATTTTGAAATAAAAAAAGAAAAGAAAAACAATAAAAGTGGACTGGGATTAATTATAAATGTATAGTGCAAATTCTAGGCCAACCACTTAAAAAGTAAAAAAAATAAATATAACTGATATGCTAAGAAAGGAGAGAAAAGAGAATAATACAAAATGCCCGATCAAAACAACAATACGCAGTAAAAGTTTGGAAAGCAAAAATAGGAACAAATAACAGGGCAAAAAATAGAACACAGTACTAAATATGGTAGATATTATCCCAGCTGTATCAATAATCACAAATGTCAAGGGTCTAAATATAACCATTAAAAGACAAAAGATTCTCAGAGTGCATTAAAAAAGGCCCAGTTATATGTTACCTAAAAGAAACCCGTTTACAAATAAAGACATATATAGATTAAAGTAAAGGAATGGAGAAGGATACACTGTGCTAACACATCAAAAAAAAAAAGTGGGAATAGCTATAGTAATTTCAGGCAGAGCAGACTGCAGAGCAAGGAAACTTATCAGGGATAAAGAGGGGTATTACATAATGTTACAAGGGTCGGTACTCCAAAAGACATAATTAGCTTTAATGTGTATGCACCTAATAAAAGAAAATCAAAACACATGAGGCGAAAACTGCCAGAAGAAATAGATGAATCCATTATTACAGTTGGAGACTTTAACACTCCTCTATAAGAAGTGGACAAATTCAGCAAGCAGAAAAATCAGTAAGAACATGGTTGAACACAACACCATCATGATATAAATATAATTGATATCTATAGACTATTTCATCCAACAACAGCAGATTACACATTCTTCTCTAACTCACATGGAACAGTCACCAAAATAGACCACATTCTGGGCTATAAAACATACATTAACAAGTTTAAAACAATAGAAATAGTGCAATGGCTGCTCTCAGACCACATGGAATTAAATTAGAAATCAGTAACAGAAAGATAGCTGGAAAAACCCAAAATACATGGACAGTAAACAGCATACTTCTAAATAACCCATGGGTCAATGAAGAAATCTCAAGAGAAATTTTAAAAATATTTTTTACTAAGTAAAGAGGAAAATACAACTTACCAAAATTTGTAGGATGCAGTGAAAACAGTGCCTAGAAGGAAATTTACAGCATTAATCTAAAATCGATAATCTAAGCCTTCACTTAAGGAAACTAGAAAAAGAAGAGCAAATTAAGTCCAAAGTAAGAGAAAAAAAAGAAATCAACAAAGCTGAAAATAGGAAATCAATAAAGAAAATCAACAAAACTAAAAGCTGGTTTTGGAAAAGATCAATAAAATAGGTAAACTTCAAGCCAGGCTAACTAAGAAAAAAAAGAGAAGAGACAAATTACTAACATCAGAAATTAAGGAGGGGATATCACAACAGATCCCACAGACAATGAAAGGATAATAAAGGAATATTTTTAACAATTCTATACATGCACATTTGATAACCTTGAAATGGACCAATTCCTTGAAAGACTCAAAGTGCCAAAACTCACATTACAGGAAACAGACAATCTGAAAGACCTACATCTATTAAAGAAAATGAATCAACACTTAATAACCTTCCAAACAGAAAGCACCAGGCCCAGAGGAATTCTACGAAACATTTAAGGGAGAAATTATACCAATTCTCTGTAATCTCTTTCAGAAGATAGAAGCAGAGGGAATATTTTCTAACTCATTCTACAAGGCCAGCATTATCCTAACACCAAAACTAGGCAAAGATATTCCAAAAAAAAATACACCAATAACTCTCATGGATATGGATGCAAAAATCCTCAAGAAAATATTAGCAAATTGAATCAAACAATGTATGAAAGAATTATATACCACAACCAAGTGGGATTTGTCCCAGGTATGCAAGTGTGGTTCAACATTCAAAAATCAATTAATGTAATCCATCACCTCAACAGACTAAAGAAAGAAAAATCACATACCAACAGACACATTTGATAAAATCCAAAACCCATTCATGATAAAAACCTTTCAGCTTGCTAGGAATAGAGGGAACTTCCTCAACTTGATAAAGAACACATATAAAAACCATAGAGATAAAATCATAATTAATGGTGAGAAATTCAAAGCTTTCCCAGTAACATTAGGAACAAGGCAATGATGTCCCCTCTCACCACTGCTTTTCAACATTACACTGGAAGTCCTAGCTAAAGCAATAATTCAATAAAAGGAAATAAAGGGTAAACGTATTGGAATGAAAAAATAAACTCTCTTTGTTCACAGATGACATGATCATCTATGTAAAAAAACACAAATGGATTGACCAAAATAACTCCTGGGACTAATAAGCAATTATAGCAAGGTTACAAGATACAAGGCTAATATACAAACGTCAACTATTTTGCTATATATTGGCACTGAACAAGTGGAATTTGAAATGAAAAACACATTACCATTTACATTACCACCCAAGAAATGAAATATTATTTAGGTATAAATCTAACAATGTATGTACAAAATGTACATGAGGAAAATTATAAAACTCTGATGAAAAATATCAAAGAAGAACTAAATAAATTAGAGATATTTCAGGTTTATGGATTAAAAGACTCAATACTATCAAGATGTCAGTTCTTTCCACTTGATCTATAGATTCATTTCAATCCCAATCAAAATCCCAGCAAATTATTTTGAGGATATCAACATTTTAGATAGAATACCAAAGGCACAAATCATGAAAGAAATAATTGATGGCAAATTAAGCATATGAAAAGATGTTCAACATATATCATTAAGGAATTGCAAATTAAAACAACAATAAGATGCCACTACATACCTATTAGAATGGACAAAATTGAAAACAACGATGACACCAATGCTGGTGAGAATGTGGAGCAACAGGAAATCTCATTCATTGTTCATGGGAATGCACAATGGTACAGCTACTCTGTAGGACACTTCGGCACTTTCTTACAAAACTAAACATTCTCTAGTCACACAATTGAGCAATTACGCTCTTTGGTAGTTTCCCAAATAAACTTAAAACTTGGATCCACACAAAAACCTGCAGACAAATATTATTATAGCAAATTTATTCATAATTGTTCAAACTTGGAAGCAAAAGATGTCTTTCAGTAGGTGAGTGGATAAACTGTGGTATATCCAGACAATGGAATATTATTCAACATTAAAAATAAATTAGCTACCCAACCATTAAAAGACATGGAGGAAAATTAAGACCATGTAAGTGAAATATGAATATGAAAAGGCTACACACTGTATTATTCCAACTATCTGACCTTCCAGAAAAGGCAAAACTATGAAGACAATAAAACAATTTGTGGTAATCAGGAGCCAGGAGGGAAGGAAGTATAAATAGAGCACGGAGGATTGTTAGGACAGTGAAGCTATTCTATATGATACTACAATGGTGGATAGATGTCATTATACATTTGTCAAAATCCACAGAATGTACAACATCAGGAGTGAAAGATAATGTGAACTATGGACTTGGGGTAATGATGATGTCAACATAGGTTCATCTATTCTAAGAAATGTATTACTCTGGTATGGGATGTTGATAGTGGGGTGGGTTGGGGGTACAGTGGATAGGGGATATTTGGGAACTCTGTACTTTCCAGTCCATTTTGGTGTGAACTTAAAATTGCTATAAAAATTAAGTTTATTAATTTTAAAAGGCATATATGGGAGAAAATAAGAACAAAAATTCCTTATTCACAGACAATTTGATTGTGTATATGGAAATAAATGTAAAAGCCTAAAATAAACTATTAGAATTAATAAACATATTTAGCAAGATCATTGGATATGAGGCTAAAACAAAAACATATTTATTTCCACATATTTATAAAAAATAGAAAATAAATTATTGAAGAAATGATAAATCTACAAAATGTAAAGGTTTTCTACACATATACATGGAAAACCCCCCATAAAATATTACTGAAATAAAATTTTTAAAAACCTAAATAAATGAATAAATGGAGGGATATATTGTACTCATATATTGGAAGTCACGATATTTTTAAGATTAAATGCTCCCCAAATTGATCTATAGACACAACGCAATCCCAATTAAAATCCCAGCAAGTTTTTTTAAGAAATTGATGAATAATTCTAAAATTTATATATAAACATAAAGGACCATGAAGAGTCAAGAAAATTTTGAATACAGACAAAACTAAAAGAGCAGACTATCATATGAATGTATTACAAATCTACAGTTATTAAATAGCATGCATTGATACAATGATAACTAGTAACATAGAACAAAATAGAACAAACTAATACCAGGAATAAAAAGTGTTAATCTCAGAGACATTAGGCTGAGTGGAAAAAGTCAGACACAACAAAATGTATGCTTTATAATTCTATTGATATGGAATTCAAGAACATGGCTCGGGCGCAGTGACTCACACCTATAATCCTAACACTCTGGGAGGCTGAGGCAGGTGGATTGCTTGTGGTCAGTAGTTCAAGACCAGCCTGAGCAAGACTGAGACCCCATCTCTACTAACAATAGAAAAAATTAGCCGGGCATGGTGGCACGCACCTGTAGTCCCAGCTACTCAGAAGGCTGAGGCAGGAGGATCACGTGAGCCCAGAGTTTGAGGTTGCTATGAGCTAGGCTGATGCCACAGCACTCTAGCCCAGGCAACAGAACAAGACTCTGTCTCAAAAAACAAATAGAAAAAGAAGAAGAACAACATAGAGTGAGAATAGTGACTGTCTTTCAGGGGTTATGATTGGGAGGGAGAATGAGGGAGTCTTATGGGATGCTAGAAATGTTCTATATATTACTATGTATTTGGTTACATGAGTATAGACACATATAAAAATTTAGTGACAGGTACATTTAAGATTGTGTATTTTACCACATGCATGTTATATTTCAATGACCAAAATTTTAAAATAAATATTATCCTATATTCACACCAAGTCCTATGGACTATGTTAAATTGTGAAAGAGAAATAAATAACATTTTCTAAGGCTCCTTCCCCACTTGTTGAGGTGAAATGTTTAATCTAGCAGGTCTCCACAGACTACTCCAGAAATGAACACAACTACTGCCTAAGGCAGAAAGAGGTCACCTGACATTTGGCTATGGACAAGCTAGGTTCCTCAGAACAGGAACAGAAATGAAATTATAAAATCTCAGGTGTCTGAAAATGAATAAACCTTTGCCCTCGTTCAAAAAAGGGGACATATTGTCTAGCTGCTGTGGCTAGAAGTAAGACGACACCTTCTATGTCACCATTATCATGAAACAATCAAGGAAAGGTACGAAGTTTCTTCAACCTTTGCTTTCAAATCCTTCAAATATTTATCCTTAGAATAAAGTCCAAATTCCTTAATATAGCTTAAAAGGTCCCCCATCTTCTGGAACCCACTTACCTCATCAACGATTCTTCTTTCTATTCTGTACTCTCTCCCTTCTATTCTATCTACTCTATCTTCTACTCTGTGGTCTCTACAGTCTTGTTGTAGTAGAATTTTCTCTGTGGTCTCTACAGTCTTGTTGTAGTAGAATTTTTTTCTATTCTTTTTCTTTTTTTTTTTTTTTTTCTTTTATTTAGACAGAGTCTTGCTCTGTGGCCCAGGCTAGAGTGTGGTGGTGGTGTTATCACAGCTCATTGCAACCTCAAACTCCTAGGCTCAAGTGATTCTCCTCCCTCAGCCTCCTGAGTAGTTGGTACTACAGGCACATGCCACTACACCTGGCTAATTTTTTCTATTTTTTGTAGTGATGGGGTCTCGCTCTTGCTCAGGCTGGTCTTGAACACCTGGCCTCAAGCAAGCCTCCTGCCTCCCCCTCCCAGATTGCTAGGATTACAGGCTTGAGCCACTGTGCTGGCCTGCAATTCTTACAGTTCCTCCAAAGCACCAGCTGCTACCTGCTAAATTCTCTCTTGTCTGTGACCTTTACACATGCTGCTCTTCCCTCTGCCTGAAACATTCCACTACTCCCTTTTACCCAGCTAATTCCTATTTATTCATTTACAATTTAAAAGTCATTTCCTCAAGAATACCTTCAATAGAGTCCACTGAAATATTACACTACCTGAATCATGACTTTCATCATACTTTATTATAATTACTTCACCATCAAGCCTCTCTATCAGACTATAAGCTCTATGAGGCCAAGAAATCCATCTATCTTGTTCACTAGTATATCCTTAGTGTCTGGCAAAACCACTGGCACATGGCAGACACTAAACAAAAATATGTGGAATCTGTGAAAATGAATGAATGATAAGATTTAGAGTGCAGTAAATCTTACTGGGATCCTTAAAAGAAGCAAATAATATTTTGTACACTTAATTTTAATACCTCATTTATTTTCTATAACTATTTACCTTTTGTTCTGCCATAGATTTCAGATTATTTTTAATATATCATCATGCATTGGCTATGATAAAGCACCAAAGAAAACATTTCAAAGGGAATCACATAGCCCTAGTGGTCAGTGTACTGGTAGAGGCAGAGATTCAAGTAAAAAAAATCCTAGGGGAAGATGCAATTTAGGGTGGCAGATCCAGGACACTTTGTAAACCCACTTACCCCACCAGGAAATTAAGCTTCTGAAGTACACTCTCAATTCTGGATTTTTGTGTAGTGTTTCTTAATAATGGAGTGCTTCCTTTTATTTGAAAAAATGACCTACAGATGAATGATAGCTTATAAATTCAAAGCAGTCTGGGTCAGGCCATTAGTCTTTAGAAAAATCATTTCTGTCAGAATTAAGGCAGTAAATTAAGTAATCACCAGGATTTTGAAAACTTCTTCCTGCACGCAAATTTTTATCAATTTTAACCTGGCTTCATTTTTAACATTTATATTTTGAGGGAAAAGAGAATAAAAGCTAAAATTATGCTTTTTAAAAGGAAAAATGTTGTAGCCACAGAAAGCAAGACTGAAATCTATTTTCTCCTTCCTTAGTATGAGAGGGATCAGGAAAAATGATAATAAATTCTCAACTAAGTATTGTTCTGTGAAAATTCCTAACATGGACCAGTTAGTTCTCTTGATTATGTAGAACACACAGGCTCTTTCAAAAGCTCCCTGCACAGCTTGAAGATGAACTCCATGTGCCTCTTAATCCTCCATTCAAATTTGACAACAGTAGTGTCAAAGGGAATCCACCTATGAACTAAATCGGAAGCTGATAATGTTATGTGTCTGTGAGTGTTGGCTCTATATGAGCATCAAATCTGGGTTCTTAACAATGTCTTACCACTAAATGGCAAGTCAAGCACATCAACAATGTAGTCCTAAAAATCATTCAGTCTTCAGTATTCAAAGAGTATGTACATTTACTGGTTTGAATGCATAGAGGAAAAAAATAGTAATATATATAAACACTGTTCTGATACTGAACTAAAGTGAGGAAGATAATCATCACCACGATGGGCAGAAAATACTCTTAGGATAGCTGAAGTTGAAATGTGATATTGCTGAACAAACAAAAATCATGAAGCCAGTCTAAAAGTGTACTCTTTAAAAGAGACAATGTCTCAGAAAGCAAGTTCTGTAAATTATTAGCTATAGCCACAAACAAAAGTGTAATATTTAAAGAAGAGAGCCACATACCATACCAATAAATGTCACAAGGATAATAGTATCTGTAGCTGTGTGATCTTTAGAGTGTCCTGGCCAGGTAACACAGTGATTTTTGCACATGAAATTCTATTTACCATACAGATACATGAAATACACAGGAATTGCCTTTATTAAAATAAACTGCCCTTGCAACTCCACAGGAACAAAAACTGCTCTAACATCCTAGGGTCAGATCAATGATGCATTTGGATCTAAGTGCAGAGAAGAATTCTTAGGTCTTTCCTGAGTTTGATATAAGAATCTTGAATGGAAAAATAATTAGCTTCTGAGAAAGAAGATTCCGTGGTCTACATGACAGTTCCATACCTAGAAAACCTGCCATTTCAATTAGTTGCTAACTCTTCACTTAACTCTATTGTCAAACGTCACACAAGTCTGGTCAAGTTATACAGAGACAGTTGATTTTTCTCCCTCAAAGTCACCTGCCTTAGTCTTTGTAAGATGTTCTCAAAATTCAAAATGTAAACATTTGAAGGCAAACTAAGCATTTTGATAATCAGGTAGTTTATTTCAAGTGGCTTCCATCAAGGATAACAACAGTAATAAAAATATTAATAATAACAATGATAATGATGAGCTCTAAACTTAAAAGAGCCTCCAACAAGAGTTAAAACGATGAAGAACAATAGCCTTGATTTCTTCCTAATTTATAGTTTCCCAAGAACCCCTAGAGTTCTCCTACATATAACTTCTCTATCACAATACTGAATCCTAATCACTCCCATTGCATTCCTGACCAAAACAAAATTTCCAAGAGTAATTACATTCAGCTTATTACAGTTTCAATTTGGACTATACAAAGGGAAAGCATTCTATGCCTCCCATTTTAAACTTTTGTGAGAAATTATTATGAGCCACTGAACAGCATCCTTGATATACCTTTAAGTAAGCTGTTCATCAGATATGGAGGAAGGGATGATCCATACGTAATACCTGAGAGTTTATATACTCGTTTCCTTAAAATAGTCAAGTAACAGCCAGTGGGCACTTGGCACTTCCAGTAATTTCAGAATATCAGAACAGAATTATATGTAACTGGGAAAATGCTGTTCAGCTGTTCATCAGTAAAAGGTATTTGGCATATAAAAATTCGTGGTCAAAGTGTCTTTCTTTTTTTTTAACTTCAAATGTACAAAAACATAGAAAAATAGTACAGAGAATTCTTGCACATTCTTCATCTAGAGTCCTCAAATGTTAATAGTTTACACTTATATTATCATTCATATTCTCTCTCTTTTTCTCTCTCCCTCTCTCTAGAGTACATTTTTTAGTGTTTTTATTCTTTAGACTTAGACTATATAGTCAAAACACTAGTCTAAAGTTATATAGCTTAGTTCCACCCACACACCCACCACTCTACACACTTTGAGTATGGTTACGTCATATGAAGTATAGTTAAATTCTTTTGTTTCTGTTTGTATCCATTTTATTTTTTCATTCATGTTTGTTGTATATTTAGTATATGAAAACAGTAATATTGTTCTAAAAGTCACAACTACACAAAAAAGTAGTCAGAGAAACACCACCCCCCATCCCATCCACTCTACCCTACTCACACCAACTCCAGCTTTCCTTTCCATTCTCACCCATCATTTCTAGGTAACCAGTCTCAATAGTTTCTGGTTTATCCTTCCTCTGTTTCTTTCTGCACAATTGAACAGCTAAGTGTATGTTTTCTAATTTCCTCTTCTTTCCACACAAAAGATAGCATTCTCTAAATACTTTTTGATATTTATATTAGATTACATTGGAAATCACTCCATATTAGATTACAGTTTCCACAATCTTTTTCATAGCTCCATAGTACTCCATTACATGACTGAAGCATAATTTATCCAATCACTCTCCTATGTATGCATATTTAGGTTGTTTCCAATTACAAATAATGCTGTAGCAAATAGCATTGTGTATATATATTTTCATACCATTGAAGGTATATCTTCAGGGTAAATTCCTAGAAGGGGATTGCTGGATCAAAAGAAAGTACATATGTCATTTTGACACATGCTATGAAATTTGCTCCTCAAAGAATTTCACCAATTTGCATTTCCCCCAAGTGACAGTACCTGTTTCTCCACAGCCTTGCCAAAAGAATGTGTTTTATACTTTTAATTTTTAACAATTCAATAGTTAGACTCATCTCGATATAATTTGCATTATTTGCATTATCCACTTTACTTCTGGTGAAGATAGAGGGTAGATTTACCCTCCTTCCTCCCTCTCAAAAAACGGAAAAAAAAAACTTTATGAAATCAGGTTTCAAGATTGGATATTAGGCAACAAAGAACAATATTCCTTGTGAGACAGTGAACAAATGAGTGAGCCCTACTATTGTCCCAGCTTACTGCCTGGAGAGCATTTCCAGGGAACTATACAGGGAGGAAGAACCTAGGTGAAACCTAACTATTTTTATGAGTGAAAAGATAGAACCGACAAGTTCACTGAGGCTAAGGGGGCTAAAAAATACATGGCGGAATACTGAAGAAGGGGTAGCTGCACAAAGAAAGAAATCCAGAGATCTGCAGAGGGGCCCCATTGCGTGTTCTGCTGAGTACTGATTGGCACATGCATGGCACATGTGAGAAAACTACATGAAGCCAGGAAAAGAACTGTCTGAAAGGTTTAGAGGGAACAATGCCAGTATTTCAAAAAGGCCTGGGAACAGATCCTACCTTCACTAGCCAAAGTAGAAAGTGTCATAATTCGTGGAGTATCACACAGAGAACTCAGAAGTGTTTTGCCTTAATTGTGGGGTGAAATTAGCACTATATTAGGAAAATGCTACCTTATTCTGCATGACAAAGCTTAAGAACAAGACCCTAAAAGATCAAACTGTTTCCAAGTAACTTAAGGGCATCCTGGAACAAGCCTAATAATATTTATAGGAATACCCAACAAGGTAAATGTCACTACATCTAGAATCCAACAGCAACAAAAGATACCAGGCATGCAAAGAAGCAGGAAACTATGACCCTAATGATGAGAAAAGGCAATCAGTTGAAACTGAACTAACAATACACAGATATTGAAATTAACAAAGACATTAAAAGAGTTATTAGAAAAATATTTTATGTGTTTGAAAGATTGAAAAGGTTAAATGGAGATAGGAGACATATATAAACAAAAATAATTTTTAAACAAACTTCTAAAGAGGAAAACCAAAATGTTTGGAATGAAAAATATACTGGATGGGATTTAAGGTCAATTAAATATTGCAGGAGAAAAATAGTAATCTTGTTGACAGAGCAACAGAAGCTATCTAAAATGAAACAAAAAGACAAAAAAGGCAAATAAACAGAGCATCAGTGAGCTGTAAGACAACTTCGAGCAGCCTAATTATGTACAGAGTCTCCGAATACAAGAAGAGAAGAAGAGAAAAAATATTAAAAATATAATGCCTGAAATTTTTCCAAATTTGATCAAAACTATACACCTACAGATTCAAGAAGCCCAATAAACTCTAAGCAAAAGAAATATGAAGAAAATTACATCAGGGTACATCATAACTAAACTGCTTCAAACCAGTGAATCAAGGAGAAAAACCTGAAAAGTAGCCCCCTCAAAAAACATATTATGTAAAAAAGAACTAAAATCAGGTGACAGTCACTTCCCCACTGAAAATAATGTAAGCCAGAAGACAACTGTGCAACATTTTTAATGTACTACAAGAAAAAATAAAACTCTCGACCTAGAATTCTATATCTAGCAAAAATATCTTTCGAACACAAAGACGAAATAAAAAAAATTTATACATACAAAAGCTGATAGAATTCACCACCAGCATATCTGCACAAAATATTAAAGGAATCCCTCAAGCAGAAAAAATGATATTGGAGGGGATCTGGATCTACACAAAGGAATGAAGAGCACTATAAATAGCAATTACATGGGTGTATATTTAAATTTTTTCTCATTATTTAAATTGTATTCAAAGATAATTTACTATTTAGAGAAAAAGAATATCAATGTATTTTAGGATTTAAGAAATAAGTAGAATTTGAATGTATTATATGACAACAATAAGTAAATCTAGAAGAGAAATGGAAGTATATTGTTGTGACATTCTTGTACTATAGTGTGAATAGTATAAAATCTCTTGAAGGTAGACTAAGTTAAAGATGTATACTATTAAACTCCAATATAAACACTAAGATAATATAACAGAAAATCATAACTAGTAAACCAACCAAATAGGTAAGTGGAATTATAAAAAATAATCAAAAGAAGTCAGAAAAGTAACAAAGAGCATATCTATCACCTCAAACATTTATCATTTCTTTATATTAGGAACATTCAATATCCTCCTTCTATCTATTTGAAACCATATAATACATATTGCCAACTAGAGTCATCCTACAGTGTAGAACACTAGAACTTATTCCTCCTATCTAGCTATAGTTTTATATACATTAACAAATCTCCTCTTGTCCCTCCCTTTCCTCTACCATTCGCAGCCTCTGGTATCCTCTGTCCTACTTTTCACTTCTACGAAATCAGTTTTTCTTAGCTTCCATATATGAATGAGAACATGTAGAGTTTAACTTTATGTTCCTGGTTCACTTCATTTAACCAGTTCCATCCTTGTTTCTGCAAATGACAAAATTTCACTCATTTTTATCACCAAATAGTATTCTGTGGTGTATAGATAACACATTTTCTTTATCCATTCATCTGTTGTTAAACACATAGGTTGATCCCATATCTTGGCTATTGTGAATAGTGCTGCAATAAACATGGGGCTGCAGATGTCTCTTAGATATGATTTCCTTTCCTTTGGATAAATTCCCAGTAGTGGGATTGCTGGATTGTATGGTAGTTCTATTTTTAGATTTTTTGAGGAACCTCCATACTGTTCTCCATAGTGGCTATACTAGTTTACATTCCCACCAACAGTGTTTAAGAGTTCCCTTTCCTTCACATCCTTGCCAGCATTTGTTATTTTTTGTCTTTTTGATAATAGCCATCCTACCTGGGGTGTGATGATACCTCATTGTGATTTTGATTTGCATTTCCCTGATGATCAGTGTTGCTGAGCATTTTTTCACATATTTGTTGGCCATTTGTATGTCTTCTTTTGAGAAATGTCTGTTCACATCATTTGCCCATTTTTTAATTGGATTGTTGGGGGGGTTGGTTTTTTTGTTTCATTTTGTTTTATTTTTGCTGTTGAGATGTTTGAGTTCCATGTATATTCTGGATAGTAATCCCCTGTAGAATGAGTAGTTAACAAATACTTTCTCCCATTCTGTAGATTGCTTTTCCATTCTGCTGACTGTTTCCTTTGCTGTACAGAAGCTTTTTAGTTTGATATAATCTCATTTGTTTATTTTTGCTTTAGTTGCCTGTGTTTTTGAGATCTTATTTGTAAAATCTTTTCCCAGACCAATGTCCTGAAGCATTTCCCATATGTTTTCTTCTGGTACTTTTATTGTGTTGAGTCTTACATTCAGCTCTTTGATACATTTTGAGTTGATTTTTATACAGGGGGAAAAGTGGGAGTCTAGTCTCAGTCTTCTGCTTATGGATATCCAGTTTTCCCAGCAAAATTTATTGAAGAGACTTTCCTTTCCCCACTGTATGTTCTTGGCAACTTTGTCAAAGACAAGTTCACTATAGATGTGTGAGTTTATTTTCAGGTTCTCTATTATGTTCCATTGGTCTATTGTCTGTTTTGATGCCGGTATCATGCTGTTTTGGTTACTACAGCTTTGCAATGTATTTTGACATCTGGAAGTGTGATACCTCTGATTTTGTTCCTTTTGATCAGGATTGCTTTAGCTATTCAGGGTCTTTTGTGGTGGTTCCATACAAATTTTAGGATTTTTTTTTTCTATTTCTGTGAAGAATGTCATAGGTATTTTGATGGGGATTCAATTGAATCTACAGATTGCTTTGGGTAGTATTGTCATTTTAACAATATTAATCCTTCCAATCCCTGAGTATGTCATGTCTTCCACATGCTTGTATCCTTTTCAATTTCTTTCGTCAGTGTTTTCTAGTTTTCCTTGCAGAGGAAAGAGATTTTCACTTGGTTAAATTTATTCCTAGGTATTTCACTTTTTTTGTAGCTATTGTAAATGGGATTGCCTTCTTAATTTCCTTTTCAGCTAGTTCATTGTTAGTGTATAGAAATGCCACTGACTTCTGTATATTAATTTTGTATCCTGAAAATTTATCAGTTCTAAGAGTTTTTAGTAGAGTCTTTAAGCTTTTCTGCATATAAGATCATGTCATCTGCAAACAGAAACAGTCTCACTTCTTCCTTTCCAATTTGGCTGCCTTTAAATTACTTCTCTTACCTAATTGCTCTGGCTAGCATTTCCAGTACTATGTTGAGTAAGAGTACTATGTTGGTTAGCGTGGGTATCCTTGTGGGCATCTTGTTCCACTTCTTAGAAGAAAAGCTTTTATCTTTTCCCCACTCAGTAAGATGCTAGCTATAAGTTTGTCATATATGGCCTTTTTTTATGTCAAGGTACTTTCCTTCTATCCTTAATTTTTTTTTAAGTTTTTACCAGGAAGGGATGCTGAATTTTATCAAAAGCTTTTTTTCTGTATCTATTGAGATGATCATATGGTTTTTGTCCTTCATTCTATTGATGTGATGTATGACATTTATTGATTTGCATATATCAAACCATCTTTGCATTCCTGGGATAAATCCCATTTGATTATGGTGTAATTTTTTCTGATGTATTGTTGGATTCAATTTGCTAGTATTTTGTGGAGGATTTTTGCATCTAGGTTCATCAGGAAAATTAGTCTGTAATTTTCTTTTTGTTATGCCCTTATCTGGCTTTGGTATCAGAGTTCTGCTGGCCTCATAGAATGATTTAGGAAGAATTCCCTCTCCTTTAATTATTGGAAATAGTTTGAAAAGAACTGGTGTTAATTCTTCTTTAAAGGTTTAGTAGAATTCAGTGATGAAGCCATCCAGTCCTGGATTTTTATTTGTGAGAAAATTTTTTATTACTAATTCAATCTCGTTACTTGTTTTTGGTCTGCTCAGGTTTTCTATTTCTTCTCGGTTCAATCTTGGTAGGTTGTATGTGTCTAGGTTTTAGAATTTATTGACATATAATTATTCATAGTAGTTTCTAATGATCTTTTGTATTTCTGTGGTATCCATTGTGATGTCTCTTTTTTCATTTCTGATTTTATTTACTTGAGTCTTCTCTATTTTTTTTTTTTTTTTTGAGACAGAGTCTCACTCTTTTGCCCAGGCTGGAGTGAGTGCCGTGGCATCAGCCTAGCTCACAGCAACCTCAAACTCCTGGGCTCAAGCAATCCTTCTGCTTCAGCCTCCCAAGTAGCTGGGACTACAGGCATCCACCACCATGCCCAGCTAATTTTTTCTATATATTTTTAGTTGTCCGATTCATTTCTTTCTGTTTTTAGTAGAGACGGGGTCTCGCTCTTGCTCAGGCTGGTCTCGAATTCCTGAGCTCAAACAATCCGCCCGCTTTGGCGTCCCAGAGTGCTAGGATTACAGGCATGAGCCACCGTGCCCGGCCAAGTCTTCTCTATTTTTTTCTTAGTCTAGTTAATGGTTTTTCAATTCTGTTCGTCTTTTCAAAAATGAACTTTATGTTTCATTGATCTTTAGCATTTTTTTTAGTCTCAACTTTATTTCTGCTCTGACCTTTATTATTTCTTTCTTTCTACTAATTTTGGCTTTGGTTTATTCTTGCTTTTCTAGTTCCTTGAGGTACATAATTATGGTGTTTATTTGAAATCTTTCTAATATTTTGGTGTAGGCATTCATTAATACAAACTTGCCTCTTGCTACTGCTTCTTCTGTGTCCCATATGTTTTGGTATATTGTATTTCTATTTTCATTTGTTTAAAGGAATTTTTAAAATTTTATTCTTAATTTCTTCCTTCACCCAGTGGTCATTCAAAAGTATGTTTAATTTCCACGTAAAATATTTGCATATTTTTGAATGTTCTTCTTGTTATTAATATCTACTTTTATTCCATTGTGGTCAGATAAGATATTTGATATAATTTTGATTTTTTTAAATTTTGAGACTTGTTTTGTATAGTGTTTTCTTTATTTTTTGCATATTTAATACTTTATTTTTTTCAAGTTCCAGCTGTATATTTCTTTTTATACATATTTTTTTCAGAACATTATAGGGCTTATAATAATTTTTTAAAAATCTGTAACATGCACATTGTATTTCCCCTTTTATCCAAGAGTTATCTAATAAAAGGTGTTTTTTTTTTTAATTTCCAGGTGTAATGGCCTCTGATTTTAAATTTTGTTAATGATCAAAGTTTATTTCACTCACCCAAGATCATAAATCTCTGTCATTATAAAGAACGTATAAACTATATAAGGACCCTTTTAGGCCAGGATTATCAGACTTTAGGAACACAGAAACGAAAAACGGGGAAAGTTGGTCCCACTTCACTAATAATAAATCCATAAATTATTAGTACTTATAAACACTTTCAGTTTCTCTACTACAAAGTCCCTATACTACACTGAATTTTACCACCTAACCAAAATTTGACTAGCAAAAGTAGACTGACTCAAAACAAAATATAAAGTGTATATAATTATTACAGTATCATTATAATTTAAAAGCTTATTCTTTCCTGACTAAAGTAATTTCACAATCTTTAGCAAACTATGTAATTTGGTCATTATTTCAAACCAATCAGTATTTTATAATTACAGCAATTTTTTTTAATTTAATTTCTTTTTTTTATTTCAGCATACGATGAGGGTACAAATGTTTATGTTATATATATTGCCTTTGCCCCACCTGAATCAGAGCTTCAAGTGTGTCCATCCCCCAGACGGTGCACGTCGCACCCATTTAGGTGTGTATATACCCATCCCCTCCTCCCCGCTCCCATCTGCCCAACACCCAATGAATGTTATTACTATATATGCACTTAAGTGTTGATCAGTTAATACCAATTTGATGGTGAGTGCACGTGGTGCTTGTTTTTCCATTCTTGTGATACTTCACTTAGTAGAACGGGCTCCAGCTCTATCCAGGATAACACACGAAGTGCTAGATCACCATTGTTTTTTGTGGCTGAGTAGAACTTCATGGTATACATATACCACATTTTATTAATCCACTCATGTATTGATGGGCACTTGGGTTATTTCTACATCTTTGCAATTGTGAATTGTGCTGCTATAAACATCTAGTGTAGATGTCTTTTTTGTAGAATGTCTTTTTTTCCTTTGGGTAGATGCCCCGTAATGGGATTGTTGGATCAAATGGTAGTTCTACTTGTAGCTCTTCAAGGTATCTCCATAGAAGATTAACAAAACAAAAAGCTGGTTCTTTGAAAAAATAAACAAAATTGACATGTCTCTTGCTAGGTTAACAGGAAGCACAAAAGAAAGGACTCTAATAAGCTCTGTCAGGAATGAAAAAGGAGAAATTACAACAGATGCCATAGAAATAGAAAATATCGTCTATGAATACTACAAAAACTTCTGTGCACATAAACTTGAAAATGTAGAGGAAATGGACAAATTCTTAGAAACACACAGCCTCCCTAGGCTCAAACAGGAAGAAATAGAATTCCTGAACAGACGAATATCAAGTACCGAAATTGAAGCAGCAATAAAAAACCTTCCTAAAAAAAAAGTCCCAGGCCAGATGGTTTCACATCTGAATTTTACCAGACCTACAAAGAAGAACTGGTGCCTATCCTGCAGAAATTATTCCACAACATCAAGAAGGAAGGAATCCGCTCCAACACGTTTTATGAAGCCAACATCACCCCGATACCAAAACCAGGAAAGGACGCAACAAAAAAAGAAAACAACAGACCAATATCCCTTATGAATAGAGATGCAAAAATTCTCAAAAAAATCTTAGTAAACTGAATTCAGGTGCTTATCAAAAAAATAATCCATCGTGACCAAGTGGGCTTCCTCCTAGAGATACAGCAATTGTTATAAATGTGGGTAAATAGGTAATCTGATTTTAAACCTTGATTGTAAATGTTTCTAGAGAATATTACCACAAGATGTAAATCAAAAATAGTTTTTAATGAGTGAAATACATCAGGCCAAAAGTAAATTCTCATACACATTTGGATGACTTTCTGGAATTCTGTATTACTTCCTGTCCTCTGACAATATTTTCAACCTCTCTTCTGTAAAGCTGGTAACTCCATCCAGAACAGCACTACTTTGAGTAGCAAAGTCCCTAAAGAAAATGTTAGCCTTGGTCCAGGCACAGTGGCTCAAGCCTCTAATCCCAGCACTTTGGGAGGCCAGGGTAGGAGAATTGCTTGAGGCTAGGAGTTTGAGACCAGCCTGGACAACATAGCAATATCTCATCTCTACAAAAATATTTAAAAATTAGCTAAGTGTGGTGGAGTGTACCTATAGTCCTAGCTACTTGAAAGGCTGAAGTGGAAGGATTGACTGAGCCCAGGAGTTTGAGTGTGCTATAATCACACCACTGGGTGACAGAACAAGACCCTATCTCTAAAGAGAAGGGGAAGAAGAAGAAAGAAGAAAGGAAGAAGAAGAAGGAAGAAGAAATAAGAAGAAGAAAAAGAAGAAGCTAGCCTACAAAAAATGGGGCCGATGACTTAGTGATCAAATGCCTTCTTATGGTTTAAGTCAAAATGTTATCTGAAAATGTTATGTAGATGTATTGGATTATAATTTTTTAAGAATTAAAGAGTCAAGATTTCTGATTATGAAGGCATATCAAAATTAGCTCACAAATTCACCCCCATTAATAAATAACATAATTAAAGTCATAAAAAAATTCAGCAACAACAACCAAACAAGAAAATCAAAATAACTGAATGTAATAAACCTTAAAAACTGGCAACCAAAGAAGGAAACAGAGATGGTATAGGCGAGTCAACAAAATGCAAAGAATTGTCATTAATACTCCGAAAACTGTAGAGAAGCGAACTGAGCAAGTTTTGTTACCTTTTTCATCTTCAGCCTGAAATATAGTAGAAAAGCAAACTAGGAAGAAATAGATAATATAGGAAAAGTGAATAACAGGGTTCTTTCTGTCTGGCAGATGTGAAGATTCTAGGTCTCCACAATAAATTTGGTGAATGATACAAAAAGTATCCTTCTGAATGAATGGTCGACTCTGATCCCACTCACATTTAGGCAGACTGAACTATTATATAAAGCAAATAACAAAATTTCAGAAAAGACAGCTTAGTCCCAAAATACAAGCTACATATTGCCTCAGCTGAGTTCTTCCCACTTCTACCTCACTATCTTCTCACTCGTGATAAATAATTTTCTCAGACTTTCAAACAGAAAAAGAAAACAAGCAACAAGGAGGAAACATGCATAAAAATCCTGGAAGAAAGCAAGCATGACCAAGAATATAATGCTAAAGAAAACTGTCATTCACATATGAAGATGAAAGACAGGTAGACTCAAACATGATAGAATTTTGGGAATACTATACACCTAAACCCTTCTGAAGGAAGGGGTGGGGGGTTCTTCTCATCAATGAAATTCAACCAATTAAGAAAGTGAAAGAAAGTGAGAAAAAGAGAAGCTGTGGTAAAAGAACTAGTAGTAACAACTGCATTCATATAGAATAAACATTAAACATCTATCAGAATTATAGAAACAAAAAATAATGTGAATGATACAAAACTAAGCAACGAAAAAGTAAAATAACCAATAAAAAACGAGAAGTGAGGAGTAGAGATTTGGGAGAAAGTGTCAGAGTGTATCATGCCCTTATCTTTCAAAGCAGGAAGCCAACTGTTTCTTTTAAAAATAAATACGTAGCTTTTAAATACTAAACATAATGAGAAAACCTCTTAATTTTTCATAATGTCTCTGTTCCCCCATTTTTAAACCTTAGGGGAATCTTTTAGCAAATATTATCTCTAATGCTAAAAATAAACATTTATTTGGGATTCAGCAACTCCTTTAGTTTCTTTTTTTCTATTAAAGTAAAAAAAAATGTATCAGTTTCTACTTACAATAGCATCTATAGCATGACCCCATTTTTACAAAGGCCTTTCCATTTGTCCATCCATCCATATGCCTGCCCACCCACTCATCCTTCTATTTGTATAAATGTATAAGAATGATATATATCTAATATTAATGATGGTAATTTCTAGGTGGTGGTATAAATTTTTCTATTTTTTATTTTCATACTTTTCTGCATTGACTTCTTCCTCAAAAGGATATATATTTCTCATAAAAACAACAGAATTATTCTTCTTTAAACACAAACTAAAGCAAATATGCCAAGATATTAACAATGTTTAATTTGGGGTAATAAGAATATAAATGATTATTCCTTTCTTTGTACTTTTCTAAATTTGTTAAATTAAAAAAAAAAAAAAGATTAAAGAGGCTGTATTCATCATGCTGCCCAAAATTGAAATTAATCCTTAGCACACCAGACTTTTTTGTCCTGAAGTATTTTCAGACAGCTAACTCATGGACAATAGATAAAAATCTCAACTAAGCTATTTCCCCTAAATCAATTATTAGACCCTTCAGCTCTTAGTGACAAATTACTACCCTATCATGGCATGGAAATATAATGGTGTACAGGTAGTCTAGACAAGGGGAATTGGAAAGCTATGTCTTAGTTTTTAAATCTCTCTATTACTTTAGAAAAAAAATAAAAGGTTAAGGAACAAAAGACTAATGAATACAGATTGGCAGAATCTTGAAAATTCTAAAATCTAAGTAATGGGTGTATGAGGGTTCATTACATCATTTTTTCTACTTTTTTTATGCTCAAAATTTTTCATAATACATTTCCTTAAATCCTCCTTATGAATTACAAAGTAAGGATTCTTTGCAATTTGTAAGTTCATCTTTAGAAGCAAACACCTTTTCCTTTGGGGAGTTAAGCCAATTGGTTATTAACATCTTATTGTGAATTATTTTAATCAAATATCAAATATTTTAATCAAATCTTTTTCCTTCTATCACCTAAGATCACTTGTAAAAAGGGCCTGTTTGATGAAGGGAAAGAAGCAAGGGTAATTTTAGAGAATGGGACATTTCAAAAAGGGTAGCCAGAGATAGCAATAGAGTTGGAATTGGGTTAGCAGCTTATACAGAAAAACCAAATATGTTTTTCACTTTCTTTGAAAATTTATCTAGTTTTTGTTATCACTTGAAATCATTTCAAGTGCTGTCTTAGCTTTCTTCAGAGCATGCAGTAAATACCATCTTAGACACTGTCTTACAAATGGTCAAAACTATAAATAGATTCATATTGTACTTCATGACTATTTGTACTCTTCCTGGAGACATTTGCTCTCTTTCTACCCATAGTGGTAATAATTACTAACAGTTTTTGAGTACTTGATATGACAGTACCTTGATATAACATGATAAACATTGAATTAAATACTATAAATGTATGAATTGCATTAATATTTAAAAGTCTATGGGATGAGGCCAGAGAAGTTAAGAAAATTCCTGAAGGTCAGACAGCCAATATATAGCAGAAATAGGATATTAACCCAGAGAGTCTGAGTCCAGAACCTATGCTCTTAACTACAAAGGTGATGTTTACCAAGTTTATTTCTACTGTCTTCTGTAAATGTTGCTCAAAATTCTGTCTAAAAGGATATAAAAATGTGACTTTTCAGATTTTCAAAAATATGTGCAAATCCTCCCTCAGCAAAGTTAGAGGCTCTGCCAGAGAAGTAGCAAAATTAAATCAAAAGACTTAAGCTATAATTGTAGCTCTGTAAGAAACTCTGATGGTTGGCAATCTAAAAGCCACTCAGAATCCCCTTCTGCCTCAACTGCTTTCCACTAGAGGAGCTGAAAAAGCAAAACATTTGCATTATTAGTCTCCTTTGCATCTAGCATCATTGCCCAGATGACCTCTAGACAATGAGACACAGGAGAAAGCCTGCAAGACTTCTGGAAGACTGTTTTTACTTTGTTACCCTACCCACCCCCTCCAGAAAAAGAGGTATCAATGGAATAATGCTCTATCATGCACCATCTCTACTCCCTCTTTTAGAATGTGGGGCTACTGTGCCATCTCACAATGATAAAGGGAAGGCCAGAAGATACGCAGGAATGTAGATCAAGTCCTAACATAGTTAACCTCCTATACCAATACCATAAACCACTGACCTCCCAGACTTCTTGCTAGGTGAAAAAATGAAACACCTATTTCTTTAACCTATAGTGTGTCCAGTATTTCATTTGTTCACTTTTCTTTTATTGTTGATACTTGCAGCTTAAAACATTCCTAAATGATGCAAGTTTCACTAATTAATAATTATGCCACCTGAAGTATAACTGAGCCACAATTTCCCCATATGCTGCAAAAATTAAATGAGATAACATTTTAAAAACACTTACCTTTTCATGTGCAGTGAGTTATCTTGTAAAAAAACAGCTTAATCTAAGACATAAATGTTTACCATGTCTGGCAACAAAGAACACTTTAGTGGGAGAAGCTATATGTTAATCACCGTCACCTAAGAATCCTTGCTGTAAAGCAAAGTACCTAAAGGGGTATGAGAGGACTGTGTGCTATGAACTGAACTATGCCCTCCAAAATTCATAAGTCGAAGCTCTATCCCCTAATGTGATGGTTTGTAGAAACGGAGCCTTTGGGAGGTAATTAGGTTTAGATGGGATCATGGGACTGCATGACAGGATTAGTGCTCTTATAAGAAGAGACACCAGAGAACTCCCTCTTGTCCCTCTCACTGCCAGCCCACTCTACCATGTGAGGATGTGAAGATGCAAGGAGAAAACAGCCATCTGCGAGCCAGAAAGAGGTTCCTCGCAAGAAACCAAATCTGTCAACACCCTGATCTTGGACTTCCTAGAGTCCAGAACTGTGAAAAATACATTTCTATTGTTTAAGCCACCCAGTGTATGGTATTTTGTTATGGCAGTCCAAGCTGACTATGACAACTACACTATGCTGATCAGCTCCTCTTACAAAGATGTTGTTAGAACCAAAAAGGAAAAACTGCACTACTTAATAAAGTCTGGCATCTTCCACAAGTACTTAACAAAAGGTAAATTCTCTTTACAGGCTACCTACATTCATTTATCACTCAGCCTATAGCTGCTGCAAAGGCTCCAAACTTTCTTTGGATCAGGAATAGAGAAATAAAATCCCATATTCATTTATTTTCCTTTCCTCCTCTGCTGGGTGAAGGAAGATATAGAATCTCACTTTGCAGCCAATTTTCCTTATAGCTATATAGCAAGACAATCACATTGTGTTTGGAGGTACTCAACATGGTTTCAAATTAAGGTTCTGCCAATTATTAACTTCGTGGCCTTGGTTAAGCCAGTTGCAACATGTGCAAAGTAGGAATAGTATCTATATCATAGGGTTACTGTGAATGCTAAATAAAATCATGTATAAATAGCAATTAGCCAGTGCCTGGCATTATATAAAGTACTGGGTAACTCTCACAGCCAAAAAAAATCAGTGATAGTATGAACAGTTAGTAGTCCAGGCAAATTTTACCCAAATCTTATGAAATTTTGAGTCATTTCATCTCAAGCATTTAAGAGGAAAAATGGACTTCCCTCATTTTCTACTACTGTTTAGCCTAGCTTACTTTCAAAATGCCAAAGAGTCAAAAAAAAAAAATTTTAAGCAAAGAAAATATGCAGTTTATTCCAGGTAACTTCCATTTAAATAAAAGATCCCAAATGAAATCTAATTATTACCTACCTGAGAGCTTTCAAGTTAAAAACAAATAATGTTTCAAATACCTCAACAAGACATAATTGCCTAATGAGTTTATTATCCTATAAACAGTACAGTAATTATGACCTATGGTACAAACATAAAACAATACAATCTACTTTCTTCCCACAAACACACACTTCATCTGATCAAAACTATACACTAGAAAATATTATTCAGAGCTCATAGCTTAGATGCCAAGCTTTTTAACAGGCCTCAACTTGCACCTGCAAATGGTTGGTGAATGCTCCTCTTCCAAGTAAAAACTAAATTAAGCACAGAGATTTGGAGCCCCAGAGCACTAACATCAAGTTTAGGGTGAAAAAAAGGGTTGAGGGGGTTGGTTAGATAAACTAGATGGTGAAGGAAAACCTGAAAACCTGAAGATGAAAATAACATGTTTTCACCAATTTGAACATGGCTAAAGATAAAAACTACAGATCACTTTATCAATAAGGACTTGAGCCCTAAATGACAGCAAAGCAAATTCTTATAGATTATCGAATGAGGCTAGAATATAGACTTAGATCTAATGGGGTAAAGAAAATTCAGAGGGCTCCAAAAATGGAAACCCAAAAGAAAACACTAGTGGACTAAGACTTCACCTTCTTGTTCTTAAATGTATAGGTTTGAATGGTAAATGACATGTCAATTCCATAGAGAGAAAAGAAAGCACAGGAAGACTAATGTGAACTGAGCAAAAACATTAAAAAGCTTATGTGAATGTCTTTTTTCCTCTTGTAAGTTCTATCTACAGTGAAATTTCAATACTCCTGATTCTTGCACTAAAATGCTATGGTTTCTACATTGCCATTCTTTTACTATGAAAGACTTAATTTATTTCAGTAACAATGAAAATGCCCCACTATTGAAATGCTACAGTCGACACACCCAAAATGTTACAAAGAGAATTAGAGAAAAACAAGTCTAAAGGACAAAAACTGGATACTGTAAAACTGAGATCTAAAGTCATTCAAATTCCTAAGAAACTTGTTTTTGGATTATTTCCAACATTTATGTGACCTTATTTTAACTTATGCAAGGCAAAATAATATAATAAATTTTGAGAAATACGTAGTAAATCAATAATACTTCTTCCTCCTGTTTTTAGACTATATTTTGAAAATCACACTATTTCATGCTTTATTTTTATATGATTATTTCTGAAGAGTTTGGTTATTGTAGCTATATTCCTTTATATGCTAAATGTTATAGCATGTATTTGAATTTCATCTTAATAATTACAATGTTGCTTATTAAATATTTTTAATAGGGGCTCCTTAACTAGGTTCAAAAATATCATGCCTTGGATGCCTCAGAGAATTAAATTTAAAACTTACATTTTCAAAATAACAGTATTTTAAATAAGATATGCAATGCCTATATGCTGAAAGTTAGTTACAAATTGCACAATTTAAGTATTGTGCAATAAAATACATCCCAAACCTAATTTCACATTTTTATTTTTTCTTTGAAAATCAGTCAACTTTTTCTTAATTCATGGAGATAAAAGTACGAGTTTAGTTAATACATATTTTACACATTATAGCTTCATTACTGAGTAATGAAATTCTATACCGATAAGGCATACTAACTCTTGAAAAACCTACATTTTGATGCCATACTCAGATTTTTCTTAAGATATATTAAATCAGAAAAGGGTGAAGACAGTTTCAAAATGACCCAAAGCTTTGGTCCACCCATGTTGTTCAAATACTAAGTCTTTCAATGTTAAAACAAACAACCAAACCTATCAATAAGTGACTTGATCAAAAAGGGCCGTTTCTTTCTGAATGCTTGACTTCAATAGTCTCACTGGCCACACCATGAACACGTATATATGTTTTAAGTGTTTGTGTAAGAGTTACAGATTTCCTTGGAGATGTCTGTCTTGGCAAAAATACAGATAAAGTAATTTTGATGCCAAAAAATGATATCAAATTCATTTTCCCCTCAAAAATTTGGATTTGGTCCTTCATTTATCAAAAACAGAGACCTTTGTGAAAGGAGGAGCACTCAAATTGGTTAGCCCACCAAAGGCTAAAATAAAATAGAAAGTTATAATACTTTATTTGAGCTGATTTTTTATAGAAACCGTATGTATGACTTTCACTTTCTAGAAAGTGGTTTTCTCTTGAACACACATCAGAACCATTCATCATAATATAATTGCAAGTTGTCAGTCAGGGCCGCACCCTTCACTTTGTGGCAAACCGCCAACACATCTGTCAGAAGCACTCATAAGCTTCCGTGTGTTATTGTAATCCTCTACAAAGAGAATGGGCCCATTCACCGATTTCACATTTTCCAAACGAAACAATGACTTGCTTAAAACACAATTACATGAAATTGTTGTGTTTCCCTTTAGACTATGAGCTACATTCTCACCAAATGACTGATCACATGAGTATTTAAAGGGAATCATGAATCGTGTATACAGCTGAATTCTTTATGTACTGGATATACGTTTTTAAAAACAAGGAGAGGTGTCCATGTTGTATAGTTATGTGTATAAAGATACAACATGCATATACTCTTAATTGTTTATAAGAGAGATTGTAATCACATAAATAACATACTATGTCAATAAATTCCTTTTCCTTAACTGTCGTCTGTCATACAAACACTACATATTGATAGAAACCAAACCCATTTTTGGTAAGAACAAAATATAGTCTAGAATTGCATCAGGTTATTTAAACTATTATTGATTTAAATCACCTCTACAATCTGAAAGAGTCAGCTCTCAACAAAGTAGAATAGTGGAAAGAAGATAAAATTCCTTGCAGCTACACAAGAGTTACATAAAGACAGCTCTTTTATTCACTCCACATCTGACCTTCCAAAGTAGTTTTCCAAGTATCAGAAGGAAAGTCTAAAAACTTTAACACCAACAGAATAAATCCTTTGTAAAAAACCCGCACTTGGGTGAGGCAAAGGCATAAAGTGTAACTGTAGTGTTTGTACCCTCACAATACCCTGGAATAAAAAAAAAAAAAAAATTGGATACAAGGTGACAAATGTTCACAAGTCTTAACTTTTCAAATTGCTTTCAGTTGTGTATGCGTGTTCCGTTGCTACCTTGCCTGCATGCTCTCTCTCTCCATGTAACAAAGACCAGAACTGCTATATCAAAGAAGGTTTTGTATGTTTATTTATCTGCAGATTTGAATGAAGACATATGAATCACTGGTATCAAAGATATGAGTAGCCTTTTCCTACAAGATAGGGCAATCTTCACAAATACACACATATACACATGTATCTATATACATTACATACACATATAGAGAGATATATGTTATTTTTCCTACTGTGTTTCTCAGACAAAATCGAAGCTTTCAGAAATAATGGAAGTGATGGAAACGAAGTCTCCAAACCTAGTAAAACTTTATTGGTTCTCAGTCATTAATAACATACATATTTAATAGACCCTATGGTGACTATAAAACACACAAATTCCATATTAATATCTGTTAATACAGTACTTAAGTCAGACAAGTGAGTTCAATATTTTATCTTATTTAACCTCCATTTAATGTGTTGTTTAATGGTGTCAACTAGGTAATAACATCCCAATATATAAAAGATTCAGAGAGTGACTTTTCCAAGGTGATACAACACCACAAATTCTTATCCCTATCTCCGGATTCCAAAAAATCATGGTATTATCACACGTATTTTCACTAAGTTATATGCCCACTCAAATATAAACATCAATATACATGCAAGTTATAATATACTACATATAATGTATATACAAGTTATATATACAAGTTATAATATATACACTAGTTATTATATATATTGTTACTGAATACTAAAAAGGACACTACAGATTTGGAAATGCAGGACATACAATAATGCACAGTAGTTGCATGAAAAAAAATTATTTAGGAGGCGTATCTCATGAATCTCAATTAATAATTTTATCAGTGATATTTTCATATATTTATTTTACAGCAAGATATAAAGTCATGAAACCCAAATAAAATGCCTCACATCTATCACTTCCATTGAGGTGAGGAGAAACAACCAAATAACTCTTCTACAGAATTTTATAAAAGGATAATAAAGTATCTGTGTTTGATAAGAGGATAATGAAACCATGCCTGCCAGTCTTTATTGAGAAGACGTACAGATATTCATTTGTTTTACTTCTCATCAGTAAACTGGTAGATATTCTGGAATCAAGATAAAGTTTATTTTTAAAAGGTTTATGAGTTTTATTATTAAAATACTACATATGAAATGATTGTGAAGTGGAGATTAATACAAGATTTTCTTGAATATGAAAAGTAATTCTACCAAATTGACCAGCTATAACTGTTTCCTGATACCCTTATTATAAAATGGCTGCTATCCTAGAAATTAGTTTTCCAGAACAAAAATTTCTGTTATTCGAATTTTAATGCAGAAATATGTTTTCATTGTCAAAATTCATCACTAATATGTTCATTTACTTAGAGAATGTTTTCAATCAATTGCTTCAGTGTAGTAATATTTTAAGAAAGAATAAAGATTGTGGGAAGTGACAACAACAAATGCAACTCACCAAAAACATTCATCTCTAGGTATCATAATATTAACAAACCTTATTCAACGCTAGATAAAATGTTTAAATTTGTAATGTTAAGTACCATACATTGTTTTAAAAATAATTATTATTTGCTTTATGATAAAATCTAATTCTTAAAAATGATCTATACAATTATCTCTGAATGCCTCATGTATACATAAAGTCCAAAAATAGATATGGAAACCATTCCAGCTAAAGACCACAGGTAGTATCACTAACTCTTTAAAAAAAAAAAATAGAAAAACACATTTCCATAATAAGAATGCTTGATCTTGGGCAATTTTTAAAAGTCCATTTATCTTTTTTGAAAAATATGATTCATTATTATGGAATTGATTTTATTATCATTGAGCAAAGACCACAGCAAAGAAAGTATGAATTTGGAGATTACTTAAAGAAATTTCAAACTAAATATCAATTGTAAAATCATGTATACACCTAAAACTATACATTTTGCTAATCCATTATTACTTTCCCAATTATGAAAATTAAGACTATTGTTAAACCATCTTTCTGTAATTAATGCTCTCATTACTTGAAGTTTGATTATACACACACACATATATTTGTCTAATATTTTGGCAAGATATCAAATACAACTCTATAAATCACCTATATTAAAAACGATTGAATCAAAATTTATTTAATGAGAAAGATAGGCCTATGAGATACGCATACACACACACACACACACACACACACATAAAAAGATACATACATATGTATCTTTATATATGACTTCACTAGGGTCAAAGTCAAATATAAAAACGAAAACATCTATTTTGGTTCATATCAATTGAACAGCAATATCCAAACCAAATTTCAGGTAGTAGATGACTCAAAAAGTATTCATGTAAAAAACAGGCAATCTGTATTATCTATAAACAATCACAAGCAAGAAAATGTAACAACCCACTTTTACAAAATAAATTTGACTAAAAATATTAAAATAGAAATATAACATCGAAAACACTGCATAGAATTCTTGAATGATTTCATAACGAGAAGTAGATAATTTTGTGTTACACGATAAAAGTGCCAATGATAATCATCCTTAAAGGGTGAAACAATGAATTATGCAAAATGAATTAATATTTGCCAAAATATTAGACAAATATGTGTGTTTATAATCGAATTTCAAGTAATGAGAGCATTAATTATAGAAAGATTGTTTAAAAATATTCTTAATGTGGGGATAACATATAGTTTATCAGAAGATAATTTTCTTTAAATCATAATTTGCAGAAGGAATTAAAAACACACACATACATAACCACGCAACACTAATGCAAGAAGACCCTTTCTATAAAACACTAAAAAATGATTTATGTGTCTTTAATTTTTTTCCAATTAAAACTGATAAAACATTCAATTTTTTATTTTTATTTTATGCTATTAAGCACTACATAGTTACAAGAAATTCTTTCAAGTAAATGATACAAACTATAACAAGAATGTTTATATTTGCCATATTTTGTTGTTATGTCAAAAAGTAAACTCCATTCAATGGTGATAATGTTCTACAATTTCAGTTATTTTTTTAAAGTCCTCTAGATTCATGTTATTCTCCTTTGAACAGCTGTGATTTAAAATAACTACAGTAACCCTGATATCTTGAAAGAAAGATCTGCTGACAAAGAAGATGACCAAGTTCAGATTATAATTATGCACAGTTTCTAATGCTGATATTTAAATAATGTGCTTACACTTAATAATGAGATGGAATACTTCTTTCCTCTTAGGCAAATATTTAACAAACAAGAAGTGTTATTTTCAACCCTAAAATGTTAACTCTACAGATACCCTCTCAAATCTACTAAGCTGCCTCTGGTATCTATTATGGTAGAGAACTGGGTATTCATGCTAATCAAATAATCTAATTAACAGAGTTACTATATTTATAGTACATGGGTTATTAATTTTCATAGAATTTAGGTTATTTGCTACTGTACATAATTTAGTTTTTATTGCTTCAAGAATTATTTCATAATTTGTAAATGTCACTGTCATTTGTTAATAGGAAAAAAATATCTGTTAAACAAACATTCTGATAGAATATAAATAAAACTAATTTTAACTGTATTTGGATACAGAATATTTCCAAACTTACACACTTCAAAGAAGATGTTTTAGTTTTCCTATATTCTTTATTCTAATTTCCCTTCTTATTCAAGCTTCTATTCTAGAACTTACCATTTTATATTAATATAACTTTTTATATTCACTCACCCAACACATATTTATTGATCACCTCCTATGTCCCTGGCAAAATGCTAGGTTTTGGAAAGAAAAAGGTGAATTAAACAAATAAGGTGCCCTCCCTGGTTGGTCTTCTGTTTAGTAAGGATTATAGGTACATAACCAGGAAAATGCAGAAGTGTGTTAGAAGTGCTATGATATGGGAAGCACAGTTGTCTGCCACCAAATTCATCCCAAACCTATCCCCTACTATTTCCCTTGTGAGCCTGTTCTGGTAAAGTTGTATTTTATTCAAATTTTTGTCCCATATGCCTATCACTGTGTTCATTTAATTTTCTGAATAATTTGATTCTTTTTCAGTAAAGATGAAACATGTATCCTAAGCTCTAAACACCTTCTTATCTCTTCTTATTTATGACCATTAGCACACATCTAATATACATAAAAAGCACATAGTATATACTTCAATTGTAAATTAGATTATAAATTATAATTTGTCATATAAAACAGACTATTTGTAGGTTTTCTCGGAAGGGTAGGTACAGTCAAGTGAGACTAACTGGACCACAGATGAAACAAATCTGCTAGTTTTCTTTCATTAAATAAATGACATTAAAATATCAATTAGCTACACTATAACAAATATGACACTAATTAGCTGGATTTTTATATTGAATTGATAGAAAAGAATAATGATTAAAAATAATATTTCAAGAAGAAATTTAAAAATTCAAAATGTCAGGGTATTCTTCAACTTTCCAGTGCCTGGCACTGTACCTAATATACAACAAGAGCTCAATAAATGTTCATGAATGAACGAATTCACCCGGTTTTCTATAAATTCCATCATGCTGTATCCTATGGCAAACAAAGACTCAGTGATACCTCTGAGATGTTGCCTAATCCTAGATTAATAAAAACTCACACTATTATATTACCTATACTAAAGTGTTATGGCAAAAAAATTACCTAAAGGTTTTATAAATATTTTCAATAGGTATAGAAACAAATGAGTTTTCTTATGAACCCTCAAAAATAATATCCACTTGTTAGTATTTTGGTTTCTTAGAGTTTCCTAAGTATACAAAATTTTGGTATAGAAAAATAATATGAATCATTGTCTGTTATATGTCTTATAAAATGAGACAATATATTGTTCCAAGATTTAAAGTACTCACAAATTCAAGAAACTGAGCTTCTTGAAATATAGCTTAATATCATAGTTTTTAAAGTCAAATAAAATGAATGTCTAGTCATTGTCTTTAGTGCTTCTGAAGAGGATTTCCTTTTCTAAAAAGAAAATGCCTTTTACAGACTTCAGGGTCTACAGTGATTTTCAGAATAAGGTTCTAGATAAAAGCATCTCAATGTGTACTGGGATCAATGCAGCTTAGCCTTGTGGCTGAGTAACAACAACCACAAAAGTCTAATAAAGTTTTAATCACTATCAATGACTTGCAATAGGCAGATCTGACAGCGAGAAATTGTTGGTATATACCAAGAAGGACAGGAATATTCCAGGACATCCTTTTTATCCAACTGCAGGTCAAATTGCCTTAACTAAGCTATTACTATCTCTAATGTGATGATCAATATGTTTAATGAGCCATATAAATTATTACGCATAGTGCTGTCTTATAAAAAAGAAATACTCTCAGAAATATTCTGAGAAATTACAAAATGTTTTTACTATACTCTTTCTATTTCATGTGCCCCGTGCCTATTTTCAATCTTTCAATTATTGCAGCCTCAAGCTCATGTTTGATATAAAGAATACAAACAAACTGGGTGCAGTGGCTCATGGCTGTAATCTCAGCACTTCGGGAGGTCGAAGCAGGAGGATCACTCAAGGCCAGGAGTTTGAGACTAGCCTGGGCAACGTAGTGAGACTTTGTCTCTACAAAAAATTTAAAAATTAGCCGGGAGTGGTTGTGTGCCTGTAGTCCCAGCCACTCCGGAGGTAGGAGGATCACTTGAGCCCAGGAATTCAAGGTTGCAATGAGCTATGATTGTGCCACTGCACTCCAGCCTGGGTAACAGAGTGAGACCTTGTCTCGAAAACCAGAAAGAATACAAATAAAAATAGTAGTACCTGTTAAATAATAGTAGCAGAAATTTGAGTGTTGGGTATGAGTTCACCCATCCCCTCCTCCGCCTCCCACCTGCATGATTTCCTTTGAATTTTGCTTCCATCTATGCACATTAGTGCTAATAGGTTAGTTCCAATTTAATAGTGAGTACACATGGTGTTTTTCTAATACTTAGGAGAATGGTCTCCAGTTCCATCCACATTGTTGCAAAAGGTATTAATTTATTTTTTATGGCTAAGTAGTACTCTATGTATACATATACCACATTTTATTAATCCAAATTAAACTTTAATCAAAAAAATGGTAGGACACATGAAATATGATAATTTTTGAAGCTAGATGATAGGTTTATAAGAGTTTATTATATACTATTTTCTCTAATTTTGTGTAGGTTTGATAAATTTTCTACAATAATAGGGGTTTTTTAACAAAAAAAAATGTTATGAAAAATACAAGGAAAAAATATAAAGGACAGTTTCTCAAGCAACGCAAAAACACAAATATACTTTCTTGTTGCTATTGTTCACATGATCATGTAAATGAATCCCTGAAATGTCAAACTGATTGTTCTGATGAAATTCATCTCTCAAGAGAAAAACATTTATTTGATTATGTATTTGGGGGCAAAGAGACATGCTCTATTGTGCTATGCCATCTCTTTCTCTCAGTTTCTCCTCCTTTTACTAACTCTAAGTCTCTATCTCTCTGTCTCCCTCTCTCTCTCCTTTGCTCTCTCTCTCTCTCTCTCTCTCTCACACACACACACACACACACACACACACACACACACACACACGTGTGCCTCTCCTAAACTGACTATTCCTGTACTAAAAGAACCACCTTACACACCAAAGACAAATTAACAATGTTCAAATAAAGCATAGGTGAACTGAGTTTGCCCAGTCCTAATTAGAGGAGTCTGTAATGCAAGTTAATTGAAACAGAGGGCCCCATTACACCCAGCTACTCCACCAGAAAACTGTGCTCACCATGTTGAATGAAACATAGAATAGAAAGAGCACTGAAGTAAGTAATATCGAGCGGCCTAAATTTTTACTCCAGCTCCCTGTTGACTACTTATTCAATATATTAATCATTCATTTTCTCATTTCTACAATAGCATAAAAATAATATGTGCCCTTCCTCCCACACAAAATTTTTAGGAGATTAAAATAATCTATGCAAAAGCCCTTTGCAAACTGTAAACTACTATGTACAATTAGAGCATTTTTAACTTAACAAACTAGACCCAGAGAATTCCTGGCACATCTGTTTATACAACAAAGTGAAGCCACTACACATTTGGCCCCACACATTGAAGATTTGTAGGGCCTTGGGTACTGTCAGGGGGTTCCTAACTTTCCCATTGACTCTGAAATAGTGAACAAGGAAGAAGAAAGACGTGTTGCAAATGAAATTTAAAATTTCTTCAAGCTCATGTACATGTATTATGCATAAAAAAAGAGAACGGGAGGAATCGAGCCAAGCTTCCTAGCAACAATGTCTCTCACCTTCAATATATACCCTTTGGGTTTCATACTGCCTTTCATACTTCACAGTTACACTGGCTGTTCATTAACCTGATTTTAATTCAAAAATGTTCAGGAGAGGGAGTACAGAAAAGGAAGGCGTACAGTGTAATTTCCAAAGGGTCCAATATTTCTTGAAAACAGTCCTGATTCAGAAGATTGTCTTCCTATAATATCTAATTTCTTCAAACCCTTGCTCAACTCCAGATTATGCTAAGGCCTGGTCTATCAACGTATCTGAATTTATAGTTATCCTATTCTGGATCAGCCACTTAAATACTTCATTCAATTTCTATCCTCATGACTTGGTACACCTTCTCTTTTGATTTGTTTTATAGTCCCATTTTTACCATTCCCAACCTCATAACAGATGGTTTATGGGCTTTGTGTTTGTTTGTTTACATGGGCTTCAGATACACTAAGCATAAGAAAAAGTAGTTCTCAGAGTGGATACAAAAATGGAAAAAGCAGATATGGTCTAAAGCTAGATTTTCTTTGAACCACTGAAATGCCAAGCATTGGTACATTTCTATACGCTTTTTATTAATAGTAAGATGATTTATTGTCCATTAATCATCTATTAATATTAAATATTCTAAGAAACATTTATGGGCACATACTATATGCCTATGAGGGTTTCTCAATGATACAGCAGGCACTGAAGTTTCATAACAGTTCAGTTGTCAAAAAATACATTCTTGATTCCCCAGTACTACATGATGTCTCTACATAGAAGTTATCCTTTGACAAAGGGAAATTATTTTATACTATACTTTCTTTTCCAGAACACATCCAGAGATCCATAACTTTGATTTGTCTCACATTTATTTCTCAGTCTCTACTAAACAATCATATTTAACATGAATACAACTAATGTATAATTTCTATAAGTTAAAATGAAAGCTGATTATTGACCTTTGCTTTTTAAAACTACAACCCACAAACTGATAGGTATTTAAAGGTCAGATAAAAAGTTATAACAAATCCGAGCACTAAATATCTTTATATTAGTGGATTTATTAAGAAAAATTTTCAAGTAATGGCACCAAAACAAATTGTAATAAATAAAACAAAAATTTTACCAGTCTAGGCAACGTATTGAGACCCTGTTTCTAAAAAAAAACTTTTTAAAAAAAATTAGCTGGACATGGTGGCATGCACCTGTAATCCCAGCTACTCAGGAGGCTGAGGTGGGAGGATCGTTTGAGCTCAGGAGTTTGAGGCTACAGTCGTCTATGGTTATGCCACTACACTCTAGCCTGTACTACAGAGCGAGACCCTGTCTCCAAAAAAAAAAAAAAAAATCCATTAACTATTTGTATATTTAAAACAATTACCCCCTACTAAAATCAGTTACATGAAGTAAAGGTTAAGATTGTTTTCAACATTTTAAACAAGATCGCCTAACAGTGATTGGAATAAAAATAATTTCATATGACTCCTGGATTGTGTGAATGGAAATTGAGGTGCAGGGTATGTGACTATATCTGTATAGATGAGGTAACTGACAAAGTTTGGGCTACTTTGGGGCCTTCTATAATCTTCTCTTTGAGCATGGCTACCACAGGATTTTCATCTTTTAAATAGCTAAGGTTTTCAGCCGACAGTAAATAATGTGAGTTCAAAAAGAACTCGGGTATCTCATTTTTATCTTTCTAATCAAGAGTCAGATTGCTATGCTTAAAGACATTTTCCCTCTTCAATTTAAAGAAATGAACATGTCAGATTAAATAAATCACTAGACAGCTGCTAACAAAAATCCTAGGTGTGCCTTTTAATTTACTAAAGCCCAGATACATTCAAATCAAGGAATAAAAGAGCACATAAATGACAAACTCCTAGAAAACTTTCTAGGTGTATTCGGGTTGTATTCAGAGCCTATCAATTCTGTCTGGCAAATTAGTCCTGGATTTAAATCCATGTAAGAAATAAAAGCAGAAGGTGATTGGCCCAACAGAGAAATGGGATTTATCATAGGCTTAAAGTCCAACTGAATATGCTACAATGGCTATGTCCAAAAGAACTCATCTTCAAGGAAAAAAATATAATGGTGGAAATGGACTTCATGCATTGTCACAACGGCTCTGCTGGGAACTAAAGCCTAATTAGGGTGATCAAATATAAAGTTTTTTAACAAGCATACTTTTAATGAAGCATTAAACCTGAAATTTTCTACACCTGCAATGATTTGCCATGTTTCAGTTTCAATTGCCATATTCACTGTGCTTGTTTCAGTTACTACCTACAGAATGGAGTAAGTCCTACCCAGATGCACTGTCTCTAACAGTAACAAGAAAGTGCCTTCCTCTAGGGCCATGAATCTTCGCTTCTGACAAAAACAACCAAAGCACAAGATCTCTCAAAAATCTGAGTGAAAATAAACAGCTCATAATCAAAGAGAAAATAAAATAGCTTTCAAGTTTTCTTAGTTGGTGAATTATTTCCATCCGAAACTTATGAAATCATCCATTTTATGACACTTTTAATAGTAATATTTGAGATTATTAGCATGATAAACTTCTCACCTATTCATCTTTTACTTTAAAAAATCTGCTCATCTTATGACTAACACCTTGGCATTCAAACAAATACTATGCTGAGACAGAAAAAAATAAAACCTGTATAAATGACAGAGTGTTCAACCATGAACACATTGTCTTTTATGAATATTATAATCACAGAATCAATAAGCCTACAAAGAAAAAACAGGACACAAAACGTGTTTTGTCATTTCTGACGAAGTTATAAAAACAACAGACATTCAATATGCCAAGTGTTCTTCAATCCTTCATAATCATAGCCTTATTGAAGTGAGGACAAAAAGGGTCTAATTGCATAGGAGCAATCTCAATGTAATAGGTTATACACCCAGGCACTGCTGCACAATACAACAAAAACAACGTTCCCTGTGTATAGCAGAATGTCATCTCTCATTTTCAGGCAATTACCTTCTTTCTTGTCAACAGTTTTAATAACCTCCATCATCTCTAAAAGACTTTTGCTTCAGTTAAATAATTTTCAGCTTTTTAATATGCAAATGTGCTTGTTCATATGCATGGGTGAAGTGGCACTGCTACTTGAAATGTGTCAGTACATTGTGGAGCACCTGCACCTCGGGGAAGCTTGATTTAATTGACACCTAATACTATTCATTATTCCACTTAGTGAGCAACTCCTATTAGTCACCTGTAGGTTTTCCTATAAGCAGTGCTTTGGCCACCAATAAAAATATGAATATTTCTATAAATAGAATGTCCATATTTAGTAAACGGGGTTCACTACTGTCAGAGCTTTGGGGGGAGATAAGAGGATGGTATAGAACCAATAGTTTTTTCAGCAGGCAATTTATAAACTTCCTCTCATTTTTCTATAAATTTCTATATATATGAATAGGTGCACAGTCTGGTAAACACAAGATGCTGTTTTCTTTTACGTAACTCAGTAAGTAATATCCTGCTCAATGGAATGAATAAATAAATAAATAAATGGATAGATGGATGGATGATGGATGAATGAATGAAAGAGTAAATAAACAAATAAACCTACCTTTCAAAACGCACCATTAGTTTTTGTGTCTTTTTTTTTAAGTTAGCAGGATATTCTTAATTGTAATGACTCCAGCCTAAAAGTGCTATTTAAACTGAATTCTTTACCAGAAAATGTGACTTACATATGCCACAAAGTTAAGAGACAAAAGCATAATCTTGTCAATAAACAAACATTTATTGATGTTACCTTCTAAGGTAAATTAATGGCTAAAAGAATTCTATTGTGAGGCATATGGGGCTACATTTAAATGACTCCAAAATATCAGCTAGGAGAATTATAACACATACAGGATTTTGTGTATTTGTTGGCATTAATGTAATAAATATGTACTGTAAATGATTACAACTTAAGTCTATTAGTCTTTTTTGCCTTTATGAAAATGGAAAGATTAGCGATGAAGACTAAGTGCAGACAATAATATTGGGGATGCTTTTTTTTTACCACATAGTCTGTGACCTTATCATCCAGGCCACATTTCTTTCTGGTATTAATGCATTTGTTAGTCCCAGAGGCTTAAACTACAGATGTTTAACATCCTGCTTATGGGCAGATCATCTGGAATACGAAGTGAGAAATCTATACTACTTATTAGTATATATTATGAGTGTAACAGAGCTTTAATAGCCCATTCAAACAAGATTAGTGAAACCATTGCTCAGAAAAAGAAAAGTATCATCTTAACTGAGATACGCTATCAAACCTGTGGGGAAAAACAAAGAACTGAAAGCATATTTTCAGCTGGAATATGTTTTAGGACATCAAAAGAAATTGGCACTAATTAATGTTGTTTATATAGTAGCATAAGAAACATTAATTATATCCTTTAATGTAAACTTAAAACCTTTTTATGGAAAGGGGATTTATAAGTAAGGTGGTAATCTGGCTTTTTGGAAGGCTTATCTACGACATACTAAGAGTAATCATAAATCATGTTAATGTCTAGGATCCAAAGAAAGCGAGGTGATAGTGGGAAAAGATTGAGTTCTCTTAACCCCCAGGTCCAATAATTTATCATTTCTATAGAATAAGGGGGAAAAAAAGAAAAAGAGAAAGCAGTGGTCAACTAGACCTTTGTTGGTATCCCCCAAAATGTAATTGCTAAACTGAAGAATGGCAGCTGGCAGAACAGCTGGTGAATAGGATTAATGTCAGAAGAAAGAAATAAAACTCAACATATGTCCAAGCCTGCGGTGCTGGGACTGAGCATGATTATACCCCGACGGATAGGCTGAATACAGCTGGAAAGTGCCACTGTGCCATGCTTCTCTACCCCACAAGGTCATTGCTAAGAAGTACAGCTAATGTCTGAACAGCAAACTCAACTTTCCCTGAAGAACTCAGTAGCTGGTAAGGAGAGAGGGAACCTGGGTTTTTAACTCTACCTTTATGCTGAATAGTTTAACCCTCAATGCTTGGTTTGCTATACCACAAAGCCAACCAAAAAACAGATTAGCATTGAATCTAACAGATTGCACTAAAGTAAATATAATTTTTAAATCATTTAAACCGCTTAATCTCATCTCAATCACATCAAATATTTAGAGCAAACATATTTCCATCTTTCATTTACAGTTTAAATAGGCACAAAGGAGAAAAAAATCTAATTAAATATATAACAGTAGATATGGTTTTGTAAATTGTCAATGTTTTCCAAAGTTAGCATTTTAAAATTACTGCATCACAATTAGCGAAAATATTTTAAAGCAGTTTTTCATATCATAATCATCATGTTCTCACACTGCATACTATGAGAAAGTTATGTCTTCCTGCCCTATCCCCATGTTGTAGTTGGCCCACTTTCGCCTTTTGTAACAGTAGATGAGAGACACCAGAATTTAACTGTTGGAACTAGTTACAGTGATAAACAGCAACCACGTGGAAATTACTGATAGATGAGAAAAGGCTTTGTTATTTATAGAAGCTTAGGCAGCATAAATTCTATCCAATTGTTTCCTTATTTAACAACTATTGTAAACATTTTAAAAAGAGATCAGTAATCATTACTAAGAGAGTACTGCCCTACTTGTTTCTGCCGTTTATTTCCTTCAGATGCCTGAGCTAACTTAAGCTCAACAAGCAGATTATCAGAGGCAACAAATCACCTTCCCATCTAAAAACAGCTAGCACTCTCACTACATTCTTTTGGCAACACATCCTTACATAGGGGTGGGAGTGGGGGGAGGGAGATGGAGAATTTTATTACAAAAGAGAAGAACGGAGATATGACTCTCACAGACCTAAGGGGACAGCTCCACAGCCTCAGAGGAAATTCATGTGAAATTCCAACCAACAAACAAAAATCTACCTAAATAGCCACTCTCTGAAAAAATTACATTTTATTTCTCATATCCAGGATTGGTAGTGGTGGGGGAGGTCATCATAGTGAGAGATGGCCAGGCCCTACATCTCCCATGCCAGCTTTGTTCTGAGGCTGTCAAAAATCTAGAGCAGGGTTCTTCTCTACAATCAAATGTAAACTTATCACCAACTTGCCTATTTTTTTTCTCTTTCTATACATAAACTAATTACTAGTTTACACATGTAGTATAGCAGCATCAATAAAAAAGAAAAGCTCTAGAAATTAGGAAATAAAACTTTAGGAGACTTAGGTAAGCACACTAATAGTTTGAAATTCAAGGGACCAATCAATCTTTTCTTTCTTAAATGATTTTCAAATAAGCATGGCCAAGTTTATAAAAAAGGGACTTCTTCACAGACAAGATACTCACTGAGTCTTTCAAATGACATTTCAGATCATCAGGAGAGAAAAATTGTCATATGATATCATTGTTTTTGTCCAAGAATTATCATTTTTCAAAGACTTGATCTGCATTTTGTATACACTCCAGGTTTTACTTAGATCCAGGAGTGACAACTTCCAATGCCTGTGGACATTTGTACATCTTCATTTTATTTCTGAATTTTTACTCATGCTTTAAAAGTCTCCTTGGTGTTTGGAATTTTTAAAATGTTAATCTGGTGTGGTTTATAGCTCTATGAAATCTCAAATCGTCCTACGTTAAATGTTTAACACTGAGGAAACAGCCATTTCTGGAAAACTCCAATGCTAGAAAAGTCTGTGTAGAGTCCAAATAAATATTTAAATAGAGTTTCCAATTTTAATGCCGTTATAATGGCTACTACCATTTTATAAAATTCCAAGATTGCATGCTTTGAAGCTTAATGATATTCAACATTTTCTAGAATCTTTAAATGCTGAAAAAAATGTTTTTATTTGTCATTACAGAACATGGAAAGAACCTACATAGCTTATTAATGTCTTCTGAATTGTTTAAGGGGATTTTAAGATATGAGTTAAAAGAATTTCATAATCTTAATTTCAATTTCTCCTTTTCATTTAATAGTAGACATTCATTAGGACCCACACACTATAATAAATTATAATAATTTCAAACAAGAATTAAATTACTAGGTACCTAGTGAAAGAGCCATTTTTTCTTAGGTACCCTGTAATCTAACTGTCAGATTTAAAATCTATTCCCAATCAACTCTTCACAACATTCACATTTATTCATCTATGTTAAATTAATAAAAGGTGTGAATAATACTGACAAAATTGATCATTATTGTTCATGTAGATTTAGAAAATTATAAGGTAATCTAAAATGTAAAAGGAATTGAGAGAAACTATTAAGGTTCTTATAAATAAATTCATCCTATGCTATTTTTTCAAATCAAGACTGAAAGTTCTATGAGACTTATTTAAATTGACTATACAAGCTATTTGATAAATTGTACATTTTTACAGCATAAACCATTTTCATTATTTTTGACAAATATCAGTGCAAAGACTCTACCATAGCATTAGGGTTCAACAAATACTTTAGGAAGCTATGCCAAAACGATATTGAAAAGTAAAACCTAACAGTAGTCTGAGACAGTTTATAACCAATGCAGTTTGGTGAAGAAAAGACACAATCACAAGGGATCAAGAAGAGAGAGCTCTCCCAAAATAAACACCACCCCCCTCATTTTTCCTCTAGATACAGTGATGTAGGTATAATTCTTACCTAGACCAGCAAAGATAAATACAATTCTATTGACTAATGTCCCCAAACAGAACTACCTTTATGGAACAAGTATACACACTTACTGTATTTCCTACCATCTAACCTTGCTGACCCCCTCCTCTTTAACTGGCATCCCTGAAGATAAAGTAAAGCATGTCAACATCTGTTCCCATTCACACCGATTTAAATTTACCAAAAGAGCTTTGCTATTTTCAGAGCAGACTCCAGAGCACAATGACAGATTTAGGGCCTTTACTGGGGTTGCATTTCTAGTGTGTCAGCACTTCCTACTCACCAAAAGTAAATTCCAGGGGGTCACAACAAAGGAATAGCTGAAATTCAAACTTCATTATAGAGATTTTTCCCACCCTTACTTATTTCATCATAACTTAAACAACTAACATGCTGTCCTATTTAGTGGGGCATCACTGGTGCTGCTCAGTAATTGGACTAAAAATTATCTAGTCCTAGGGCAAAGATGAAGTTCCTTTAGGCCTTTCCTGTGGAGTTCTACATATATAATTACCTCTTCCAGAACTTTATATCTGACTGAAATTTAATAACCATAATATAACAATTTTATAACTCCTTAAATTTGTAAAGTATATATGCTTTTTAAAACACTTCCACATACTTAATCTCTGTTTCATAATTTGATCATAAATACTGAGTTTTAAGTCACAGATATCTTTTCCAACCTAAGAATTCCATAGTTATATGTTTTTTATACCATGCTTTGCTGACACATTTTAAATATGTGTAAAGAAAGTCACTCTCACACTATCCCAGTTTCCCTGGATAATTCAGAGTTTTTAAGACACAATATGAAGAGCAACTTGGAGAAACAATGCACAAGTTGTGTTGTAATCAAATGACAACTAAGACATGAGCAGCTGAGCAGAAGGAAGATGGGCAACGGAATGCCGTACAGCAATCAGCACTGTTGACTAATCAGAATTTGAGACACTAGAAGGTAATAAGGGTATTATAAAGAATGGCTTATTGAAGGAGCAGCTGTTTATGTGTAGCTCACTGTTTAAATGAGTTCCACTAGATTGCCATGGTATGTTTTGGTGAAAATGTTTAACTCCTTTTAAAATGATCATTAGAAAAGAAACAGTGAAGAACCAAGTGGCAAGTTTGGAGATATCAAAACACCAACTAAGATTTAACAGCTTTGTAACAGCTATCTGGGTGGTTTGAAAACTGTAGGAAATGCCAATTCCAATGACCTTTTAAATCAAAAGTATTTAGACATTTATTCTTCTCTTAAAAAGCTTAGAAGTTAGGTCTGTGCCACTATCATTACCGAGTTGTTATGGGCACAAACACGAGGTAGCAATATAATGGGGGAATGGTCGGGGGATAACGAAAAGCAAAGACAGAGTAAAAATACCTATCAAGACAGCCACAAATCAGAGAACATCTTAGAATTTAGAAACGTGTGCCTCTTCTTAATAAGCAGAGGGAATAGATCCGAATTAAATTTCAAAATAAAGTTTTAAATGTTTTTGGCTTAAAATATAATACTAAAACCACTCTCCTATATTGACTTAGAGGAAGCGAATAATTTTTAAAGCAGAAGAGAGGGAATACAAAATAATGTTTAATTTACTAATGTTATTTTCACAAGGCAATAATTATCTTACTCAAAACTATCTGTCATATAGCTGTATTGGCTTTGCAATTGGATTGATTCATAGAATTTTGTCCTCCTTACTTTCACCCAAGAAGCCATCATCTATTATTTCTTTTGCCCCACCAAAAAAAAAAAAAAAGTCCATAAATTACAACATAAAAGCACCAAATAATACTTAACTGAATTTATCATAATATAGTATTATGAATATTTCATTTTGACAAGTGTTCGGTAATATTTTAAAAGCAGTCAGCAAGCAGTTGAAACTCTGCTCTCTTTTGTAACAGTTCACATGTCAAACTGGCAAAGTGCCCATATTGTAAGGCAGAAAAAAAATCTATTTAATGTCTGCCCCACAAGGCGACATGAGGTTTGATTGGCAGAAAGCAGAGAGTGGCTTTTGATCATGTGTCCTAACAAGCAGTTCCAGCTCCTGTCTTTTCAGCTGATGGGCTCCACATTACCCATTCAAACAGAAGTGACAGACCACTGCACTACTCTCTGGCTCTACTCACACACAGTGGGAGATATGCTGGAGACAGAGTCACTGATTAAATATATCACTTTTTCAAGACAAGCAGGTTGTCTGAATCAAAGTTGGACAGAATAGACTCAACATTATTAAAAGGGGATATAAAACTGGGATTGAGTGATGTTCAGCCAGTTTGCACAGCCTCGGGGATTCCCAGGCTGACAGGGGGAATAAGGAACAGCAGAACTCATAAAACAGGGTCAGAAATTAGCTGTGACACCTTGGCTATTTTCCCATCACTTTAGGACCACTGGGTTTCAAAATTCTGGAGTCTCTTTTTACCTGTTTTACTTTCATTTTTAAAAATAAATTCAGTAGAGGGAGAAAAACACATAAAAGCATGATTACTGCAGTTTGTCAATTATAGTGTTAAAGGGGATAAAACATTGGATGCAAACCCTTTGCATCTCACTCTGAAATATACTAATCCATGTTCTTCTAACTAGGACCCTTATTTTAGAATTTTATGCATTTATTGGTTTGGCATTATAGTGTAACTTTAAAATGCAAGAATATTAATCATAGAAACGGTACAGTTTAAAATTTTTAAATGTCGTGACTAACAGATGGCTATCCCAGTTCTATTTATCATATTTAATCATCTTATTTTCTTTACTGTTGAATGCGTATTATTTAAACCTTTTGCTTAAAATATATTTACAGACATAAACATCTAAAATGTATAGAAATGTTCAATACAAATTTTATCTAAATTTACGTGCTTTTAAAATTCTGAACATAGATTCTTATAATATGTAGTACATTATCAGCTATCTATGCAATGCAAATAAATAAAATCTAAAGTTTTTTTTCTATTTGGAAAGTAAAAATAAATGTACAAGGAAGTCAAAAAGAAAACACTATCTTGCTATATAAACTACAGATATTGACCAAAATGCAAGCAATAATCTGAAACAAATCATTTGGAAGCAAAATATATAATTGAATAAATAGTCCATTCGGATGTTACCTTAAAGCAATCCTTCCACACAAGACTGTAATTTCTTCTCAACTCAGATATAAAGAATTAGTTTTACTTTTTTTTTTTTTTAGTAGCACACTCCAGCTAGTCCTTGGAACATTAACGTTCTCTTTATTAGTCTTGGCATCCTTGTAAATATTTAGTAGCAACCTCCTTGTTAGATATTTAAGATATGATTAAAAGATTAATTATTCCTATCAAGTTGAAAATAGAGTTTTAATATAGAAGAGCAAGGAATTAAGAGTAGCCATGAAATAAGATACTGAACTAATTAGGGATGAAGAGGGACAGGGATTGCATCTGCTAGAAGAAGATGGTAAAATTACAAAGAAATGGTGTGTGTTAGATCTATGAAAAATAACATTTTGTTTTAGTGTGTTACTCATTTAGTTAAACTATTTTAAGGTTCAAAGTTAATTTGACATTTGCTGGTATATATTGGTTAAAGAATGTATCATTTCGAAGAATAAGCTTAATACAAATAGTATTTGACTTCTGTTCCATACACCGTAGAATATGCTATCATTAATTGATAAATAATGCCATATTAATCAAATATACATTTTACTGCATGAAAATAAAGTTACATGTCGTCTGCCTTCTGCACTTCATGTCTTTAAAGATCTTCGTGGATGATTAAAATGATGATAAGATACATTCTATCCACCAAGCAATTATTTAGAAATCTGGTTGTTTTCAAAAAATGTAAGAAAATTAGCCTGAAGAGGATAATTTGACTTCCTATGTGAGCACAGATATAAAACAGGAGGAAAGAAATATGTATTGGCAATTGCTTCCCAAAATCTGAAATACAGTAAAATGACATTTCATTTTTTCCCCTAAGAAGTGGATTACATTTAACATCCTTCTTTTTTATCAACCCTACCACCACCACCATCACCAAGTGCCTTTTTTTATTTAAGACGGGTAGGAAAGAGGATAGGAAATTGCTACAGTGAGTAGTCAACTAACTACAAAGGGTAAGAAGAGGCAGAATCTGCATATGTATTGCCAATGAAAACATTAGATTGAGTAAACTCAACTCGAAGCACTCCAAAATACAATTTTCCCTTTTTACAACCAGTTGTAAAAAAACAATTGCATATTACCCATGCTTTACCAGATGAGTCTTTTATGTTCTATGCTAGGAAAGGCCAAAGAAAGGGGGAGGGGGGATCCACAAAATATTTTGCAACACCATAAAAAAAAAGAATACTTTCTTTTAAAAACTCCAGAATAATTAATTATTTTAGCCACTATATTATTGCTTACAGTAATACACAGCAATAACATTTACATTGATTGAATTCTGTTTCCTTAATGTGAAATTTGTTTGGGGTTAATTAGCACGGCTGAGGAATAAGCTTAATAATTTTATGTTGTTTACACTGGAGGCAGTTTTCCACGAGCACTACTCAAGGAGGAAGTGACATCTAATTTCAGACAAAACATGAAGGTGAGGATGGCTGCTCACTGTGGGATGGCAAGCCAGGCCTTTCCTCCTTCAGCAAGCCTCCCCACTACTTGGGGTATCTAATGGCAACAACACAAAGTTGTTCAAATTATTTCTTAGGCATGATAAGTTTCTAAACCAAATACTGAGCTGAGCAAGGAAAAAAGAAAAGGACTTATACAAATGGAGAAAGTCCATGATATTAGACATTTTTACTGTCCCTTCCTTAAAAAAGCAGGTCTAATTAGTTGTCTTCCTAAAATGCGTACCTAGCATTTTTATTATGTATTGTAACATTTTGCTCAGAGCTGACATTTTTATTCTGACAAGCACTGTCTGGAGAGCTCTCAATAAATAATACATTGACAATTTTCAGTAAATAAGCAGTGGACACAAATCGTTATCCTTACTTACAGCTGCCCCACTCTAATAGTGCTTTTACAAGTGAGGTGACTATTCAGTCTAATGCAATCCTCTCAGTGCTAGAAAGACATTTTCATTCATTACCACGGTCACAAGCACTTAAAGCACTTTTAAGCCCTGTTGCAAAACAGCAGGAATGGCAGGCAGAGCAAGTGGGACTAACGAAAACTAAAGTTCATCACCAGAGAAACCTGAGGCTGTTCACTTAAAACCAGGAAATTCACTTCTGCCTAGGCCACGTCAGCACCTCTGGATCTACATGTCTAAGAAGGATATAAGATTTTCTTTGGCAATTAAATGTTAATCTTCTTAAAGGCCAACCATTGTGGGCTTTGTTTTCTGTATTAAATTTGGTTCATCATCCAATAATATTTATTAAGCACCATAAGATAAGGGGTCATGCTATGGCCTGAGTGCTATACATTTGATCAAGTTGCAGAAACAAATAAAATCTGAATCCAGATGAATACATTTGAAACCACACAATAATTTTGTTTCTTTCCCTCATCAACTTTTCTTCCCTAACAACAGCCCCTAACACCATCATTCTAACTAGTCACTAAACCACTAAGGCAGTCCTGAGTTTCATTTTTCTTCATAATATTACATCAATTTGATTTTCTATGTGAAAATATAAACTTACATGAAATAAGATTTAAAGAAAGAATAATAAAATGAGAAGGTAATATCTACACACTTTGATATATATATATAGCCTGTAGCTAGTACTTTCAACTCTGCTTCTTGATCAAATCAATTTATACATTATTTGAACACTTCTTAGACAATTAATTGATCATGAAGATGGTTGAAAATATATTAACCAGTTAGAAGTCAATCTCATGGTATGGTATGACTTGAACTATATATTACAGTATAGAACAATATAATACAGTACAACTGCTATGCCATAGTTCTCAATTGTTAGTGTGCATCAGAAACACCTGGAGAGATTGTTAAAGCACAGGTTGATGAGTCCCATCCTAGAGTTTCTGATTCATTAGGAGGGCCAAGAATTTGCATTTCTAACAAGTTCCCATGTGATGCCAATGGCATAAACAATTTTCAAACTCTGGACTATAAGATTAATTGAGTTCATCTAGACAGATAAGATGCACATGATCCATATTGAGGCAGAGCCTATAGTCACTTCCCTTCTTTTGTATGAATAGAATGACACATTATAGAGCTTTCACATGTGGACAAAGTTTGAAGCCACCTGAAAGTAACAATGACTAATGAAATGAATTCTGTAAGAAAAGGGGAACTCAGTTCATAAAAATGACAGGAAAGGGAGCCAACAGGTATTCCTCTCTTCTAATCTCCAAGGAACAGGCAGTTGTACATCTCCCTGCTAGATGTATTTCACCTTCACAGAGCAAATTTTCAAACTCATTGTGTCTAAACCTAAACCTTTTCCTGAAACCATCACATCTATATTCACCATCTTTACAGCCTTACCATTAAATCTCTCTGCTAAATATCTCCCCAACCTCACACCCCACACCCAATTAGCAACCTCAACTGTATCTCTAAAAGCTGATTCCTCTTATTTTCCCCTGCCATTGCCTGTTATTTAAACTTTAATCAGTACATGCCTGAACCATTAAAACAGCTTCCTAATAGATTCTCCTGTATTTGCCCTTGCCTCTTTCCAGCTGATAGTGAACATTCCACCAAAGTTACTTTCCTAAGAAATATGTTTTAATTATGTCACTCATCCTCCTACTAAAAGTTCTCATCTGCTCCCCACTACCCAAAGGATAAAATTCAATCTCTTTATAATGGCTCCAACCTATTTTTTTAGTTTTGTCTCATTTCCTAGCCTCACCAAACTTCTTGACATCGATCAAACTCACAAATTTATTCATACCATTGAAACTTTATACATGCTCTTCTCTCTACCTGGGATTCTGTTATATCTCTTGTTCATTATGATGAGTTCATAATTCATCAAAATCCAGCTCAAATGTCAACAAATCCTTTCTTAGATCTCCTAGACAAAATAATTGGTCCCACTTCTGTACTTCCATAGCATTTTATAACATCTTCTACTATTGCACTTAAGATAATTACTCTATTTACATGTATTTTTTCCTACTAAATTATGAGCTACTAAAAAATAATATCTACTCATCCCTGTGTTCATCTTCTCCTCCTCTTTCTCCACTTCTACCTCTCCCCACCCTATACCCACTACAATACCAAATGAAAGAGCTTTCATACCCCCTTAATATTTTGAAATAAAATATTCTTTTCCTTTGTGTAGATATACCCAGTAGTGGGATTGCTAGATCGAATAGTAGGTCTACTTTTAGTTCTTTGAGTAATCTCCATACTGTTTTCCATAGAGGTTGTACAAACTTGCAGTCCCACCAACAGTGTATAAGCTTTCCTTTCCCTCTGCATCAAGACCAGCATCTGTTTTGGGACTTTTTAATAAAAGCCATGCTAACAGTTATATGATGATATCTCATTGTGGTTTTAATTTGCATTTCCCTGATGATTAGTGATGTTTAGCATTTTTTCATATGTTTGTTGGCCATTTGTCTATCTTCTTTTGAAAAGCTCCTGTTCATGTCTTTTGCCCATTTTTTAATGGGGTTCTTTGTTTTTTTCTTGCTGACTTGTTTGCGTTCTTTGTAGATTTTGGACATTAGCCCTTGATCGAATGTACAGTTTGTGAATATTTCCTCCCATTCTGTAGATTGTGTACTTGCTGTGTTCATTATATCCTTAGCTGTGTAGAAGATTTTTAATTTAATCAAGTCCCATTTATTTTTGTTGTTGCCGTAATTGCCTTTGGGGTCCTAGTCATAAATTCTTTGCCTAGGCCAATATCTAGAAGAGTTTTTCCTATGTTTTCTTCTAGAATTTTTTGGTTTCATGCCTTACATTTAAGTCTTTTATCCATCCTGAATTAATTTTTGTGAGTGGTAGGAGACTGGGGTCCTGTTTCATTCTTCTGCATCCAATTTTCCCAGCACCATTTATTGAATAGGGCTTCTTTCCCCCAGGGTATGTTGTTGTCTACTTTGTGAAAGATCAGTTTGTCATAGGTAGATAGTTTTATATCCGGGTTCTGTGTTCTGTTGCATTGGTCTGTGTCTCTATTTTTGTACCAATACATGTTGTTTTGGTTACTATAGAGGAAATCGAAATCTTCTTGGAAGGCAAGATCAATAAATAGAAAATAACCAATAATATTTTTCATCTTTGTCAAAATAAATTGCTCATACTTTTATAGTTTTATTTGTGGATTATCTACTATATTCCATTGATATATGCATCTATTTCTTTGCCAATACCACATTGTTTTGATTATGGTAGCTATATAGTATACCTTAATATAGTATTGGGTAGAGCGATTCCTAACATTTTATTCTTCTTTGTCAAGATTGTCTTAGCTATTCTAAGATCTGAGCTTTTCTATATAGTTTTAGAATAAGTTTGTTTATGTACATGAAAGTCTTGCTGAGATTTTGAAGGGATTTGCATTAAATATATAGATTATTTGGGGGACAGCTGACATTTTTACCATGTTGAATCTTCCAATACATGAACACAGTATGTCTTGTCATTTATTTTGTTCTTCTTTGATTTTCTTTAATCAGCATTTTATAATTTCAGCATACAGATCCTGTACATGTTTGTTAAGTGCATACCTAAGCATTTCATTTTATTTGGAGAAATTGTAAACAGCATTGTGTTTTTAATTTCAGTTTTCACATGTTGCTATGGTATGAATGTTTGTTTCTCCCCAAAATTCATATGTTGAAACTCAATCCCCAATGTGGTAGAATTAAAAGGTGGGGCATTTGGAAAGTGATTAGGTCATAAGGGCTCCACCCTCAGGAATGGGATTGATGCCCTTATAAAGGAGGCCTGAGGGAGATTGTTCAGCCCTTCCATGACATAAAGACATAGTAACAAGGCACCAGTTATGAAGTAGAGAGCCTTCACCAGACACCAAATCTGCTGGCACCCTGATCTTAGACTTGTCAGCCTCCAGAAAACAGCAAAGAGGCTAACTACTACACAGAAAGCAATAAATTTCTGTTATTTATGAGCTACCCAGTATATGGTAGTTTGTTATAACATCCTGAGTGGACTAAGACATATGTTCATTGCCATTGTAGAGAAATTCAATTAATTTTTAAGCGTTGATCTTATATCCTATGATCTTGCTGACTCATTAAATATAGGAGGCTGGTTTCTGTTTTGTTCTATTTTGTTTTTAGATTCCTTGGGATTTTCTATACGGATAATCATGTCATTTGCAAGCAATTCAATGAAGGAAGGTAAGCCTTTGCAAGAGATGGTGCTGGAGCAAATTGGATAACCATAAGCCCCCCCAAAAAAAATCAGCCTTAGCTTAAAATTCATACCTTATACAAAAATTAACCAAAAATAAATTATAAACTTAAATATAAAGTATAAAACTATCAATATTTTAGAAAAAAATGAGAAAGTGTTTAGAATCTAGGACTAGGCTAAGTATTCTTAGACTTGATACCAAAAGCATGATCCATAAAATGAAAAATTATTCAATTGGAGCTCATGAAAATTATAAACCTTTGTCAGTGAAAGCCCATGTAAAGAGGATGAAAAGACAGACTAAAGACTGGGGAAAATAATATTTGCAAACTACCTATCTAACATAGGACTAGCATCGAGAATGATAAAAAACTTCTACAACTCAATGGAAAAAAATCCAATTAGAAAATGGACAGAAAACATGAAAAGACATTTCACGTACAAGGATATACATATGGCAAACAAGCATATGAAATGATGTTCAATATCATTAGCCATAAAAGAAATGCAAATTAACCCCACAATAAGATATCACTATACACCTATCAGCATGGCGAAAATAAAAGTGACAAAACCAAATGTTGACAAAGATGCAGAGAGGCTGGAGCATTCACATATCGCTGGTGGGAACTTGGGGGGACAAAAACATTCAAACCACAGCAACATGTGTATTTCAGCTACTCTGAAATTCAGTATGCCAGTTTCTTATAAAAATAAACATGTAATTACCATACAATCCAGCAATTATATTTCTGGGCATTAATCCCAAAGAAATGAATTAATCCAGAGAACAAGTTTATGTTCATACAAAAACCTGTACATGAATATTAATAACAACTTTATTTATAATAGCCAAAAATTGGAATCTGCCCAGATGTCCTTTAACCAATGAATAGTTACACATGTGTGATACATACCTATGCATACCATGGAATACTATTCAGTAATTAAAAAGTATGAACTATTTTTTATTTTGTTTTTATTGACACACATTTTACACACAACTTGGATAAATTTCTATGGAATTACGCTGAGGTTTTATTTTTTAAAGCCGATTTCAAAAAGTTCCATACCATATAATTCCATTTATATGACATCTTTGAAATAGCAAAATCTTAGAAATGAAGAACATATCAGTGGTCACCAGGGGTTTGATGCAGAGGGTTATAGGGATGCTAGAGTGGAAAAGAGGTAGGTGTGGTTATAAAAGAACAACACAAGGGATCCTTGTGATAATAGAACTATTCAGTATTTTAACTGTCACGGTGGATACGTGAGCCTAAATAGGTGATTTATAGATGACAAAAATGTATAGAACTTAATATACACGCCCACACACAACTGAGTACAACTTAAAATGGAGAAATGGTAATAAGATCAGTGGATTGTTTCAATGTCAATAACCTGGATGTGATATTATGCAATAGTTTTTCAAAATGTTACCAATGGGGAAAACTGGGCAAAGTGTACATGGAATCTGTATTATTTCCTACAATTGCACATGAATCTACAATTATCTCAATAAAAATCTCAATTTAGGCTGGGCACAGTGGCTCACGCCTGTAATCCTAGCACTCTGGGAGGCCAAGGTGGGCGGATCGTTCTGAGCTCAGGAGTTCAAGACCAGCCTGAGCAAGAGCGAGACCCCATCTCTACCAAAAATAGAAAGAAATTAATTGGACAGCAAAAAATATATATAGAAAAAAAAATTAGCCGGGCATGGTGGCGCATGCCTGTAGTCCCAGCTACTCGGGAGGCTGAGGCAGAAGGATTGCTTGAGCCCAGGAGTCTGAGGTTGCTGTGAGCTAGGCTGACGCCCTGGCACTCGCCCCAGGCAAGAGAGTGAGACTCTGTCTCAAAAAAAAAAACTCTCAATTTAAAACATAGCAAACATAATATTTAATAATTAGGGTTATTCTTTATTGACAAATGGAATGGTATATAGTTTTAAGTATTGATAATTTTAGAGAAGGAGGAATTCACGAGGGCTAAAGTAGTCAGTAGAAAACCAGACATGATCTAGATTTTTGTATATTGAAAAACAGATGGATGAAAAATTAAGATAAACAGAGCAGACAGCAGGTTATTCTGGATAGGCGGGATGACGGCTGAGCATGAAGTGTGTTTGACTAAATCACTCGTTCAACTTCAACACAGTGCTGACTCTTTAGGTAAGAAATCTTGTCCTGAGATTGTTACTTCAAGTTTCTTAATCAGAATACTCACTAGAGAAAGATTACAAAAGAACTCTAGGAACCAAATTCTAATGATATGTAGTGTCTCAAATGTAACTAAGGAATGTCCAAATTATATTTTACATCAAAGCAAAAAGAAAAAGTACAGTAGATGTGGGGGATAATGAAGAAGCATTACTGTTAGAAGACAAAATAAGCTAGAATAAAAATCAAAGAAGGTAGTCTCTATCAGGTAACCAAGAATATTCCTTATCCCTGAAGCATGCCACACAGCAAGGAAAGGGTGGAGCAGTCACAAAGAGTGAGAGACAATGACTCCAAGTTTCTTCCACAGTTTGAAATCATTAGAGCATATCTAAGAAATGCACTGTGCAACTTCATGAAAGGCTGGAGTTCTGCAAACATTTGTAGCAAATTGAAAGGCGCAGTTTCAGAACAGTTAGGAAGTGTATGTCTAACCTAGTAAACAATAGAAAATGGAATGATATCTAGAATTACATTCCCATTGGCAGCATGACTTTTAAATAGGTAATGTCGACCAAGAAAGAAAAAAAGGCCATTAAAAGGGAGAATTATTTTGATTCCCTACACTGACTTGCAATTTTATTTAAAGATAAAGTTATAGTTAAGAAGAGCCTACAAGAGAGATAGAAGTAAAAACAAGAGGCAGTATTCCAGGTCATTTAATAATCTTCACTCATTCATTCAATCAACATTTCATAAGAGTCTTATTATAGACACTGGGAATACAGCAGTGGAAAAGTCAGAAAGGGTCTCTGCTCTCATTGACTTCCCCCCTTTAGTGGTGTGAGACAGACAATAAAAAAGACAAATGAACAAAAGCATATCAGGTGTGAGAAATGCTATGGTGAAAATGAAATAGAGAAATATGTTAGAGTGTTTGGAGTCTACTTTAGATTTAGGGGTTAAGTAAGGCTTCTCTGAGGAAGGGATAATTAAGCTGAGATTCAAATGATAAGAAGGAGCCAGTATATGGAGATCTAAAGGAAAATCCTTCTAAACACAGGAAAAAGCAAATGCAAAGGTCCTAAGAAATGATTAAGGAGGGGAGGAAAATTCCAGGGCAGAGAAAAGAGTAGAATAATAGTAACATAAAATGGGCCTTGAAGCTAGAATAATACGTTTGGATTTTAAGCAATTAATTGTATCTTTTTCTTTTTTCTTTCTTTATTTATTTTAATATATTTATTTCAAAATATTAGGGGGGTAAAAATGTTTTTATTACATGGATACCTTGTATAATGCTTCAGTTGGGGCTTTCAGTGTGCCCATCACAAGAATAGTATCAATGAATCTTATTCTAAACATAATAGAGATTGATGATCACTGGCCTGATACCTATGCTTCAATATCAATAAAATGCCTAAATCCTCTGAATATTAGTTAACACTAAGAAGAAGAGAAAGGGGCATAAGACTGAAGTTAAATCCTAATGTTCCTGAGTTTACCTGGAAGTGAGACCAGACTTTCTGCTATTAGGATGACGATTTAAGAGTTAAATTAAAACTGATAAATAATGTTAGGACTTTGTACAATGGATACAAAGGGGAGACTGGGGAAAATATCTTATGTACCCATTGTACAAAGTCCTAAAATTATTCATCTCTTCCCTGTCTATAACACAGGCAAAGAGTACAAGATAAGAGGTACTTATCTTGGGGATCAGTAAGAAAGTTCCACTTAAGCTAGCAATTGTATTCTGGAGTAGAATGGAATCCCAGTGCACACAGTCTATTAGCCACTTTTTGAAAACTTCCCCTTGACTATAGGTTGCCATCATTCAAAAAGTACATATTAGCATAATAATTCCACTGCTGTTGTTGCTGCTACAATGATGTTGCAAATAATTCAATATTTTTTCATATTTTCATAATTATTCCTCATTATACCTTTATCAACTTTTTCCTAGCCATCTACTTGTATTTACTCATTTTTAATTCATTATGTGAGAGCAATTAAAGAAATCCACTGGTCTCTAACTTCTGCAATCCCAATGCTAGTGGATGGCCTATATTGTATGACTTCATTATGAGAGTATTTGCCTGTCCTCTTAGTGCTAGGGATGGCTCCTCAGTTTATATTTAAACTCTCAAGACACCAATTAAGAAAGCTATGATAGGTCTAAGTGTCACAGACATTCAGCATTAAGTCATAACTTGAAGCCATGGCTTTGTCTATAAGTACTATTAATACATCAGACAACAGCTTTTCAGATATCAAAATTGGATAGCAGCTTTTATCTCTATCTTCATAAAGATTCTAGCATCAGAAAGAAAAGATTGGAAATAATAAAGGACATTTTCAAGCATAATAAAAGAAAATGAATCATGAGATTGGTTCAGTTTGAACTGAAAATAGTTTGAAAGAGAAAAGTACTGATAGCGAACTCTAAAATTTGCATATGAACTCTAAAAGAAAATCAGAATTGCATAGATTTTTAGAAATTGTCCTTTAATGCTTCTCTAAACCAATATCCTCATTTTATAAATTAAGAAACTAGTACTTAGATCAATTAATTAATTGATTATTAGATACTACCTAGTAAGTAACCAGGGTCAGGATAAGAATGCACATAAAATTCAGGCCAATATCTGAAAGGATTTTCAAGTTAAACATTCTAAGAAAGAGGTGAAAATTTACAGATAACAAGTCAGCTGTTTGGCTAGAAAAATGTTTACTCAACATAAATGATTGGATAGAACAGTGGCAATAATTAACAGGTTTGTAATTCTGATTTGAAGTAAGCGTTTAAGAAAAAAAAATATTGTGAACCTGATATACTCTAATTCTAAAGCCACATCTTGAGCTGGAAACATCAATAAAGAAGAGCAAAAGGGAAAAAAGCATGTTTCCTAAAAACCATAGTAATCATGGTCCAGTAGGAGAAGAACAATACACTTGTGTGCAGAGTTGAAAGAACAGCTGAAGACTGTTCTTTTAGCCTATCGTATTTAGATACGACAAAAAGAAAAAGGAAAATGGCAGTGAAGGGTCCATCAAAGGTTCTTGTTGAGTTTCTGAAAGCTCAGTAAGAAGAAGAAAGCTATACAAGACATTTTGAGGAAGGTGGAACCAAAAGGTATAGACAACTAAAGCTTTCAGGGATTACAACATACCCACAAACATACACACATACACACACACACACACACACACACACACACACACAGCAGCAGCAGCAGCAGCAGCAACTTCTTCGTGTAATGTTTTCCAAGAGAGTGGAAAAAGAGTACAAAAATTTAACATCAGTTCCACTCCTGGGGAGACACCCTAGAGTAGAAACTCATTCACGTGTGCATCCAAAGACAGGTGCAAGAATCTTTATAGCATTATTGCTCATACTAGCAGAAAACTGGAAATAATCCAAATGTCCAGAGACAGTAAACAGGAGAATATACTGCTACATAACATATTAGGAATATTGCACAAAAATGAAAATAAACTAGAGGTGCACACAGTAAAATTGATTTTAGAATATAAGTATAAAAAGCAAGTCACAAAAGTTTACAGTGTTACATCATTTTTATAAAATTCTAAAACAAACCATGCTAAACAGTGCATTATTTAGGGACAAATTCAAACCTGAAACATAAAAGGAAGAAAATGATAAACACTAACTTCTGGCAATAGTCTAAGTAGAAAAACAAAGATCAGAAAGGTGAAGATAACATAGGTACAATCGATAGTATTAGTAATTTTTATTAAATTGGATGATGAGTTCACAAGTGTTTGTTTTACTTTTATGGTTTATAACATATATCAAATATTACATAATAAATAAATGTTTACATGTACCACTTCCTTTTCCATTCACTGTTTCTTTTGATTTTGCATACATATTGTATAAAGAGAAAGAATACAGATCTAAAAACTGTCCCCTTTACTTGAGACTCCAGAATAAATCCTGAAGAAGTCAATCTAATGAATTTTCAATGGTAAAATGCAAAATGCTAATGATCCACTCAAAATCCACGAGTTAAAAAATCATAGGAGAATATAACATTTATAAAACTATCAGAAAGCCACATCCTCTTTCTAAACAACAAAATTCCAGGAGAGCATCTTCTAGCTTCCCAGTTCAGTACGAGGAAAAATCAGAAACAACTGCTTGTATCTGTTCTCCACATTCTTAGAGAAAGAAACTTAAAAATGAATTTTTAAATCTGAGAAAATAGAAATGGGTCAAAAATCTGAAGAATCATTAAAAGGCAAATTTAAGTTAAGAAAAGTATTCAAACAAATAGTATATTGCCTGCACTGTAAATGGGAGTTGCAAAACAATAGCAAATAGAAACAACCGAGATTTGTCTAGAATGTCTGGGGTTCCCAGAATTCTAGATCATTGCATGTTTTATAAGGTTAAATGAGAGGATGATCTGTTTCAAAAAAAAATTAGAAAGCAAATATACTTAACACAAAAATATATTAAACATAATTATTTCCTTTTTTTTTTTTTTTTTTTTGAGACAGAGTCTCACTCTCTTGCCTGGGGCGAGTGCCATGGCGTCAGCCTAGCTCACAGCAACCTCAAACTCCTGGGCTCGAGCGATCCTACTGTCTCAGCCTCCCGAGTAGCTGGGACTACAGGCGTGTGCCACCATGCCCGGCTAATTTTTTCTATATATATTTTTAGCTGTCCAATTAATTTCTTTCTATTTTTGGTAGAGACAGGGTCTCGCTCTTGCTCAGGCTGGTCTTGAACTCCTGAGCTCAGAACTATCCGCCCGCCTCAGCCTCCCAGAGTGCTAGGATTACAGGCGTGAGCCACCACGCCCGGCTAACATAATTATTTTCATAATTCAAAAACCAATAGTTCTAGCTCCTCAGTGTAATTCCTAAATATAATCATATAATACTTTCAGAAAATATCTGTTTATTTAAACTATCTAGTACTAGGTAAGTATTTACTATGAATATGATAAACATTCTTTAAAACAGGAGCAAAGACACAAATATGATTGGGAGGAATGATTTATTTTAAAGAGAATTAAAAAATGAATTTAAATGAAGTTGCATCAGCATTGCTCTGAATACCCAATTGCTTCAGAGTATGAGTGCAGTCTTAGGAAACTTCAGCATTTAAATGATTTGAAATTTTCAATTTATTTGAAATAACAATTTTGGTTTTTTTTAAATGAACATTTAATGTGTTTCTTATGCAAAAATCCAAACCCTTTCCAATTTTTCCCTTGAATAAGAAAACATAAAGAAAGGTTTGGAACTGGAATACTCTAAATGCTTCACCAATATAATCTTCAATCAGAATAGTGGGAAAAACCTAATAGCCATAAATTTTGCCTTAAAAAACTGTTTTGATACTCTAGCATGGCACAAGTGGTAATTTTTTAATTAATAACATGGGCTTTTAACAGATTTTTATTTGAACAGAAACACATTGTTCTTAACTGGGTACTATCTAAAATCCTCATGCAAGGCTTTACCAACTTCTCTCACTGACAACATCACATTCCACATATTTCTCAGCAGGGAAGATTGGCTTCCAGTTGGGAAACTTTAGTATCAGCTTTTCCAAAGAGCCTGAAAGGAGAGTTAAACTGAATTGCTCTTCCAGAACACAAGAACATCATTGCTGCCAAATGCAAAATCCCTTAACACCATGGGACATTTCCTATGATTCTGTCTGTGGTGCAGGATGAGATTCCTATAATATTTCTCTTTTTAAAAATTTCTTCAAATAACAGTAATAAAAGTAATAATAGTTATAATAGCAATAGTGATAGTCATAATTACACTAATAGAAGCTATGCACTTTATATATTAATAATACGTCAAATTCTCACAACAACCCTGAAAGGTAGGTATCATTCATCTAGTTTTACAGATGACGGAACGGAAACACAAAAGGATTAAATAATTTGCCCAAAGTCACAGCTAGGCTACATTCATTAAGCACATTTATGGAGCACATTTACTCTGTGCTGGCAATGTTCTAAATGTTTAGTTACATTAACTAATCCTTGATCTTCATGAAAACCTTGATTATCACGATAGCACTATAATGATACCCATTTTTTGGTTGAGAAAACTGAGACACAGAGAGGTTAAGTAACTTGCTCTATGTCGCCCACCTGGTAAACACTAAACTGAAATTCAAATATAGGCAGCCTAGCTCTAAAGTCCACACTCTTAAGGAGGAAATTACACCATCTCTCTAAATGGCAGAACTTAGATTCAAACCTAGATCTGGCTCACTCAAAAATATGACTTTCAAAAATGAGTTTTCTCATTGTTTGAAATATACCATATACCTCCTTTAGTATAGCAAAGGCTATCAGATGAGCAAAACATACCAACATATGCTAACTAAATATACTTCAGTGAAAATATATGTAGAAATCCAAATGATTGTTTAGAGACGTGAATAATGATAATAATCCATCAGATATACACATAAACGCATGCTCTTCTTGTGCTGGGAAACAGCTGCATAATCCATTGGAAAGCCTGTCCCTCCAGGAATCCAAAGCTCAAATGCTGTTGTCCTTTCTCTACATGAATAATAAAATGAATCTGCGTACTTTTATTACCATGATAGCCTGAAGAACACAATCCCACTAGGCAAATATTCTAATTTTTTACCAATGTATGTCCTATGGAATTGTACCTAAACCCTGCATACTTTCCATTAAGTTTCTGGCTCTATCAAAGAGAGTTCATTTATTTAAATATTTCTACCTAACCATAAGCATTATCACTCCCTCCTGATCACAATAATTATCACCTAAAGAATAAATCTTTAAAAAGAGCCAAAGAGTCAAAAATATATATATTTTATTTTGTCAGTTGAGGGTTTAACCACTGTATCCCTTTCCCCGCAATCTCACAGGACTCTAGAACCTGACTCAAACCAGTTCACTCAGCCTAGGTTCATATACTTAGTAGTATGATACACAAGACATGATAGTGGCTGAAGCACTATTATTAAAGAGAGATTAAAACAGCTGTACATTATGCTGAAGCACTCACTCTTCCCTTTACAAACAGACGGTCCTGGATTACAAGCAGCACTTGACCATTTAAATCACGACAACCACCAGATTTAACCAGCTGGGCCATATTCTCCTAGGCAGTGCCTGTTGACCTCCTCAGTAGCAGCTGCTCAAATGAAATTCTCATTAGACAACTTATTTTCAGAAGCCAAAGGACCCTCTGATTAAATATATGTATTTAGACATAGAAGTCCTTTTTAAAGTATTCATTTTCTGACAACTGTCGCTTATGTTAGAGTCCAGCTACATTGGCAACACGATGGGTGATACAAGGATAACTAAAATTCATCATTTAATCACAGCTGAAGAATTTTTATCTTGGAAGTATTTTAACCTGAATCTATTAATCAAAGCCTTTCTGTACACTTTACCCATCAATAACAACAGTGTTATTTCTGATATTCAATCATTCAATCCATCTATGCATCTACCTACCTACCTACCTACCTATTTATCTACCTATGACACTAACTCAAAGTTAAATTTATAAAAATCAGAAACCTTGCCTATCTTCCCGTAATTCTTCAGAGGAGGCACTTCAGACAAAGCACCTTTGTAAAACAGCACTTAGCAATCTAGTCAAATCAATGCTCAGGGAGAGTATTTCTTGAAGGAGTGGCAGATTTAACACTGGACAATAATTTGGTTGATCAAAGCATCTACCTAGAAAGTTTTTGTTTCATCATGCAAATAATGTTTTTAGAAGGATCATAATAAACTTTTTATAAATCAGTTTCTACATATGAGTGCAAATGAGGGGGAAGGTATTTAGTCTGATAAAGAGTCAAAATATTCTCCAGAACAAGAATGATTCAAGAAAGGTCATCATTTATTATATCAATCACACAGGCTTGTCAATCAGCTAATCATGAAGTATGGCCCTCAAACCATGAAGCAAAAGTGAGGGAGAGGCGAGTAATGCATTTAAAAGCTCTTAAATGTCCCCTGAGAAAACATGTCCCAAATGAGGAGATGGACCTGAAACTTTAAAGCGTCAAAGCCAGGCAAATATTGGGGAAGCTGTTATACCTTCTTAGACCCAGAATATAATTATTTTAGAACAATAAATTTATCCTATACTTTTTTTATAATGACCTTTTCTATTATCATTTCTGTTTTCCCATGCTATTCTGTTCTATTGCTCCAAGGAGATAATGGAAATAAAGATTCAAACTCAAGATATCAAACTCAGGATAAAAAATAGAAATTGTCATTGATTTCATCTCCAAAACATCTCCCTCCAGTTTTCATCATTCTTACTATTATTAATTGTATCATCACCCTCCTATTTACCCACAGTTTAAAAACTCTGAGCTCCCTTTTAATCATTCCTCTCTCTTGGTCTCTACACTCAAACATCAAGTCTTAACAATTCTACCTCCTAATGTGTTTTCCATATGCACCCCTCTTCCTTCCTCATTTCTGCTGCCTTAGTTCAGGGCCTCATTATCTCTAGCCTGAAACAATTTCCTTAATGTTTCTCCCTACTCCCATTCATCCTCAACAGTGCTGCCAGATTAACTTTCCTGAAGGAAAGCTCTAATCCATCACCTTATTGTGCTAAAAAATAGTCAGCGGCTCCCCCATCACCTTCAACATAAAGTCCAATCTCCTTAGCCAAGAATTAAAGGGCCTCCATGATCTTAACATAACCTACTTTTTCAATCTTATATACCATTTGCATCTTCATCTTAAGTTAGAACCTGAATTGTTGACTGTTCTAAAGCTCTCTGCCTGTTCCTTCTCCCTGAAAATGCCTCTCCCCTCCATCTCTGTCTATATAAAATCATTCATTCTCCAAGACAAGCTAAGACCCATTTCCCTGTAGAACTTTTCCATGGCTTCCTAAACAGGAACAATTTGTCTATCTTGTAAACTATCTTAACATTTCATCTATACAACTCTCATATAACATACATTAGACATTGAATTAGAGTTCATTTTGTATATGTCATATCTCTTACTAGAATATAAATTCTTTAAAATTAAAGACTTTTGTTATATTCATTAGGGTTGTATGCCATGTCATCTAGCACAGGGGTTCTCAACCTGAGGTCCACAGACCCCAAGAGACATGGATAGAATTCAGGGAGTCTGTGAACTTTGACAGAAAAAAATTCTTTTTCACTAACCTCTAATTGAAAATTTTCATTTCTATAAATTATGGATGCAGGCAACAAACCATAGAGTATCTGTAGTACCTATGACATTGTCACCAATAGTATCAGAATTGACATTTTTATATCACATTATACTTGTAGATATCTCAAAATATCTTTCATGCTTATCACTACTTCAAAATTATGATATTTTAGGCCCTCCATTAGATCTTGTTTTTAATGCATTAGTAAACTAGCACATTCTACCATATCACAATTTTTTAAATTATTTAGCATTTTAATATAATTCATTTTTTCTGTAATTCTGTGTATTTTACTTTATGCACTTAAAACCATTCTAAGATAAGATCTGTAGGTTTCACTACACTATCAAAGGGATGCACAGAAAAAAAAAGGTAAGAAGTTAAGAATCTCAGAGTTTAAATACAGTGCCTTACACAGAAGAAGAAAAACATGTAGAAAATTTAATCATAATACTATGTAGTTCATGATTAGGGCCATAAAAAGGATATACCATGAGCTATAGAATATTGTTCATAAAAAAATCACAGTCTTAGTATTGGAAAAAGACCAATCCTCTATCCTCTACAACAGCCCGATTAAAATGGCAATTGAGATTGCTGCATACCTCTAAGGATGGACAATTTATTACCTTCCAAAGAAGATTATTCCATATAGACAGCTACAACTGTTACATAGTTGGTCTTATCAACCATATTCTGGTTCCTTATAACTTCTTGTCATTGATCTGCATTCTATCCTCAGGAAGCTAGATAGGATAAACCCAATCCCTCCTCCATGTGACTTTAATCTTTAAAGACCCATCATGTCATCCTTGATCTCCTTTTCTCTAGGGTTAATGTTACTAGTTCCTTCAATCATTCATTATATAATTTTTTTCTCTATGATCATGTCAATTGTTCTCTGAGAACATCCCATTGCTTTTGAGTCCTTATTAAAGTGTGGTAATTTGGAACTCACCAAAATACTTTGATATATTCTACTGAGCAGGGAGTTCAGTGGGACTACCGCCTCTTGAAAGTTTCATCTTGTATTCTCATAATGCTGATTGAGATAGCAATGGCAATTTTCTGGCAGTATTCACCATGCTGACCCCATTGCAATTTCTGTCACCTAAAACTCATAAGATCTTTTTTTCATTCATGTGGCTGCTATTTATATTTCCTTCAGTAATTATTTGTATACCCAGGGGTTTTGGACTTCTGAACTTGATAATAAGATCTATTAAATTTTATCTTGACAGTTTGGTTTTCAGTTCATATTTCCAGTTTTCAAACTCAAAACCTTTTGAGTTTTGTTTCCTTCATATATTCTGTTCCTCCCAGATTTGTGGGATCAGTAAATTTGATGTGCATGCTATCACTTCATATTTGTATGTAATATATTATGTACAGAAATATACACTAAAGATGCCTGAATTTCTGATGTTTAAAACATACATACTGTAAAAAATAATCAAATATCTGTAAACTATGTATAAAAATTATTTGCTAGTAGGAAAATAGTGATCAAGGACTCCTTACAAGTGTTTCTCTTGTACAAAATCAACCATAACACATGGTAATAAAGAGGAAGAATATAAAACTAACCATTATTTGCAAGAAAAAATGATTTAAAATTCCCTAGTAATCCAGAAAAAAACACATATCAATTTCTTTATTTTTACATTAAAGAGTTTCTAAATTATTTTGAAAATCACTTAGTTATAGAATTAAAACCATCCTTTCGATGAATCACAATTAAAAGTAATCTAGCAATCTCACTTATTCAGAGGTGATTGACTAGAAACTTCAGTTATTCAGAACATAGCCAAGAATGAGGAAAACAAAGTCTCTGAAAAGCCAGAAGAGTCAGCACAAAGTTCATTCACTAAAGATAATGTATATTACCCAGAATCTCCCAGCAACTCATCAAGAACATACTTGTTCATACTTTAAATATAGTCCAGAATATCCTGATCACCTAATTTTATAATCTACAGATGAATGGAAGGGGCAAATTAGAATTTTTTACAACTGAGCAAGAAATAAGAGCCTGCAACCTGATATCTAAGAAGGGTAAACCAACACATACACACACCAAAAAAGATATACATATGCGTTAAGTAGCCACAAGAACTCTAAAGTTTCATAATTGGAGAGAAATAACCATAAAGTCAAACAGTCCTAATTATCTCAATGATCTCCAGGGGCATCATTACATTATAGCACAGTAAAATAATTGACATTTATAATATGATAATCATCACAGCACCTCAAATTTACACAGTTTATAGTTCATAAAAGACTTCATATTCATTATTATGGTTAATTCTCAAAATGTTTGAGTTGCCAAGTCAGGTAATAGTACCATACCAAATTTTAACTTTTGTGGCTCAGAAAGCTTGAAGGATTTACCCAGGGTCAAGTAATTGTTAAACAAGTATTAGAGTTCCTAGTCTATGTCATCGTGATCCTCAGTCATCAAAAAACATTTACATTGTATGCCATGTAATATGGTTAATAAAACAGGGAACCATGCAATACATTTTAGAAAGAATTCTACAAAAATTAATTAGATACTGTTAAACTTTTGAGCCCTTAAAGGAATAAAATTAAGTTACATGAAAAATTCCCTCGTATCTAATCTCGATTTCCCTATAGTGTCACAGGAAGGTCTGAATTTAACTTACAATGCTAGTAATAAACCCAGAGCTATTAATTACCCTTCATTTTAAGGCCTAAAAATCTGTACATAAAAAATGAAAGCACATACATAAATATAACAATCACTTAGACTTGATTTATTTGTTTAAAAATAATACTGGAGAATCTTCTTTCATTTTTGTTTTCTAAGATCCAGGTGAACCTGAGTGCACTCTTGTACAGAGTAGAGAAGGGAGATGTGGGACGTTGTAGCAGATGCTACACGGCAAAGAACTTACCCTTGAACATTTAGCTTTAACAATATTTGAAGCCCTCAACACTCCATTCTATAACATGTGGAAGTAAAGTAATATAATATTTATAAATTTATGATATTTACAAAAATGAAATAATTTTTTTAAATTTTGCTTGTTAAACAGTTGATATTTTCATAAAGGAACACTATCCACCAAAAGGAAATAAGAGAGAATAAGTAAAAAATAAAGTTGTAGTTAGGAAAATTCCCTTTCTACTTTTCTCCCGGGGTAAAACTTACAGTCAGTTTAAAATCTTGATCTGTTATCATAAGAACCAAATAAAATGCACAAAGTTTTAGAAAAATGGAGCTATCTGCTTAACACTCCTAATGGATCACAATCTGAATAAATTTTTCCTAGCTAGTGCTAATTATGCACTTTTCTCGCTCTTGAAATCCCACTCATTTTTTTAAGGCTTAGAATCTTTAGAAGAAAAAAACCCAAGAGTTAAGTCCACACATACCCTCTTGTTCAGTCCGAGTCATTTCCTCAAGCTTCTTCTGTTTCAGTGTGTCCACCACATCGGCAAGGCTCCCTTTGCGGCGTTCTGGGGTTCCAAAAGTAACACTGGTCATTATCTCGCGGTCCCGACTCCCTTCGTCAGGCTTATGTGGTGAGGTAGAGGTATTTCGGAAGGAATATAGGGGGCATAACTTATTATTCTCTGATTCCTAGAAAAATAAAATAAAATAAAACCATTAGAATACAAGTTTCTTTGAATACCATTGGAGAAAAAGCCCAAACTCAGAAGGATAGTATACAATGCTTAGAAGGACAAACGAAATATATTAAATAAAATAAAACGTAATAACTAACTTGGTAGGACAAATACAAAATATAATTCTGATTAAACAATGCTAAACATTAAAGAAATAATCATCAAAGGAACTAATCTGAAATTGCAGATTAAAACTGTTTAATCATTGTCCTTTAATTTAGAACTAGTAGAAAAGTTAGCTTTAGCAATGTTCATTGTTCACCAAAAAATACATAAATTGTCTAACTCAGTGCCAGAAAGTTAGCCAACTTGAATATTTTGTGTGCTGGGGTTTGGGGAAAATTGGTTTTTTTCTAGCTATATATATATCTATCCAAAGTTACGGAAGCCTCTTTCTATTCCTATCCTCACCACTGATACTTCAGCACACAGTAACACATTTTTCATCTCGTACTTTTTTTAACAAAAGGACAAGTTTACTACAGAAACATTTGCACAATAATTACTTCACAGTACAGAGAAGTTAGCTAACTGGTTAGAGGGTTAGATCCATCAGCTGAGGAGGAAAAGCAAATCTTAGGTTGAAAATAACAAATACTTAAAAGTTTATAGAAAGAAAATGTGTTTTTATATCTCTCTAAATCAGAACTGAGGGTCGGAAGCAAGTATTATTTGGCCACAGCCTTTCAGCGGTCTTCCATTCACCTTATCTGTTTGCACAAGGATTCTTTCTCCCTACAAAAATGTATGTAAAGTAAATCATCCAGGTTTTGTGATTATCTTCAGAAGCTTGAAAATCCTAATTGCTCCTCTATCTCTCCCCTTCACAAACAAGACCAGCAAACTTCAAGAACTAGAGAAGAAGCATGAGGCAAAAGTTACAGAGTTAATAACTAGTGGGAAAGGGTGAGAAAAGGAAAATGGAATATAGAGCAGTAAGTTTTGCCACATATTAAATGATATAATAATTATACTCAATAATGCTAGGTATTTAGGTATTGTCATTGTATATAAGGTGGGCTAAACCTTATTTTCAGATAATATTCGTAAAGCAGGTAGGCACAGTGCTGAGCTCACACTACTGAAGTGGTGTGTTAATAAATGGTATATACTATTGTTCCGAAGGAAGAAGCAGATCTCAGAATAGGTCCAAGGAGGTTTTTCTCCCTTCTGGACCAGAGGAATTGTGAAGCAAAAAAATGTTCACGAGTCTCGAACTAAATCAAATATTGTGAAACTTGTGAATATATTAAAAACCACTGAAATGTATACATTAAATGCATAAATTGTGTGGTATGTTTACTATATCTCAATAAAGCTGTTAAAAAATATTGTGAACTTATAAGAATAACATTTATTGGATGTCAGGTGGGGGGAGAGTGGGGGTAGGAGGGGACGGGTATATGCATACACAAAGTGTGATGCGCGCCATTCGGGGGATGGACACGCTTGAAGCTCAGACTTGTGGGGGGGCGCAAGGGCAACATATGTAACCTAAACATCTGTACCCCCATAATATGCTGAAATTAAAAAAAATATTATGAACTAAATCTTAATCTTTTCTGCATTCCCATTCCTAGCACAAATACCTAGAACAGAGCAACTCAATATATTTGTGCTGAAATAAACTGAAAAAATAAATGGGGCAGGGCAAGAAAGAGAGCTCCTCTTTACCTTGCTCCTAGATCCCTTCCTTCCTCTAGGAAAGATGTTTTATCTCATTTAATGTTTATAATAATTCTGTGGAGTGATGCGGAGGAACTCCTTCTTTTAGATGCCAGCCATGGTTAGTACGAGGCTCCTTGGAATGGACAGTTTGTTTTCTACTTTGTGCAAATGAAAACTCAGAGGTATATTTGCCAAAGTCATTTTGACCTCTTAGTAAAGTCCATATTAGATATCTAACCAAGGATTTTATGAATTAATAATCAGCATTTGATCAATCATGCTTCATTTGCTTTCATTTCAAATGCAAATTATTTTTACATCATAGCCTAAAAAAATGTTTTTAATTAAAAAAAACCTACTCGACTTAAGGAATTAAAAACCAAGTCAAAACAGTAATATGTGAAAGTGGTTACCTACAAATGACTCACCAATGACTGCAATAAAGATTTTTCCATCTCCGCCAAATTGAAATTGAAAGATGCTAGGAAGGGTTCTCCAGCCTAAATAACAACTTTAACTTGTACTAAGAGCATTTGGGCTCTATAGAGTACCATTTTTTTCCTATCAGAACTAATTTCAAATTCATTATCTTATTAACTCATTGTCACTTATTTATTAGACTATATTCCTTGTTTTATATTCATGGGAATGTGGTCAATACCATTCTGTACCACAGACAATAACCATGGTTCCTTATTGCTATGAAGACCCACAGTGTCCTCAGCCCCACAATCTATGCAAAATGGTTCAACACGACCAAGTAGCAGAGAGCAAGAGGCTAAAAAGTCATGATTTCCCCCAAAAACCCACAAGAACTACTTATGATATGTCACCAAAGTGCAAACATAGGCAGTAAATAAAACCACAAATAGCTTAAATTGTGTAAGTCATGTTAGATTATCCCCTTAAAACAATGAAAAGGGGTGGCCCTCACTTTCTAACTTTCTAAAATTCAACAAATATTAGCCTTCCATGAATGGAGGCCTTTGAGCAATTCCTATGAGTAAAAGGGGAACATAAATCAATACACTAATAATAGATAACAGTCTATTAATAATATGAAGTCAATAATGACATATTTCAAAAAGAAACTTGACAAAGGATCTTATTTTTTAAGAGGCTAAGTAATTTTTGAGTAAATTATCTTAAGAAAAGGAAAGAAAGCTTTGCTTATTTTCTAATTTCCTAAAAATGAAACATGTCCAATGGCACACTGATTGAGGCAAAATGTCCAGTGAAAATATCTATCAAGTCTAGGTGCATGTCACTGCAGCACAACTCTCAAGAGACTAGACAATATTTCCCTAGAGCATAGGGTCAATGTGGAGAATTACCTGGCAAATGTGTCACAATGCAGATTCCCTCAACCCCTCTCAACTTCCCCGAGGACAGAGCCAAAGAATGTGAATATTGATGAACATCTCAAGTGATTCTGATGCGAAGGACCTGACCCCACTTTAAGAAACACTGCTCCCTAAAAGGCAATGAAATAAATGTGTTTTGCCTTAACATTACAATGTGAATATAATTATGTACTAAATTTTAATTTTTGAAGGATTGGATCACATTTCATGCTGCCTCTATATGCATCTGGAACATACAACAAAATGTTAAGTACATGTGGGCCGATGAATTTGAAATGACTACTCACCAAATATGTCAAAAATAATCAAAAATTAAGGTTAAGGACAAAGATTTTCTCTAACAATGATGGGATCATTAAAGCAAAATATTTAGAACTGAGATATTTTTAAAATAAGGATTGATGAAATAGCTGCACAATGGAATACCATACAGCCATTAAAAACAATGTTAATATCATTTGAAAATACAGTTTTGTTTACAGTGATAAATAATTAGAGGCAATCTGCATGCCCAATTGTAGGGATTATTTGAGGGCATTATGATTTAATTCATATGATGGAAAAATTTGACACTATTTAAAAATCATATTTTTGCAGAGTTTAATAAAATGTGGGACTATTCATAATGTATTGTTAGTAAAAAAGTATGTTAGTGAAAATACATCCATATACGTTTTAAAAATGGTTTATTTTTAATTATTATGGAAAACATAATAGTACATATTTATTGGGTACATGTGATATTTTGATACATGCATACAATATGTAATGATCAAATCTGCAGAACTAGAATATCTATCATTTCCACCAATAGATGAATGGATAAAAAAAATGTGGTTTATAAACACACACACACACACACACGCACACACACAATGGAATATTATTCTGCCATTAAAAAGAATGAAATGCTGTCATTTACAATAATATGGATGAAACTGGAGGATATTATGTTAAGCAAAATAAGCCAGGCACAGAAAGACAAATGTCACACATTCTTACTCATATGTGAGAACTCAAAAAATTTATCTTATGGAGGTAGTGAATAAAACGGTAGTTACCAGAGGCTGCGAAGGCTAGTGGGGAGGTAGAGGACAGAGAGGGATTGGTTGATGGGTACAAAAATACAGTCAGGTAAAAGGAATAGGAAGATCTAGTGTTTGGTAACACAATATACATTTTTAAGAAAAAAATTATGTACAGAAGAGACCATAATATCCAACAAATTATTAATGGTTCTCTGAATATTGGGATATTAGTTTTATTTTCTTTCTGAAGTTCTCTATATTTTATAAATGTTCTATCATAGAAAATACTTTTAATCAGAAAATGAATGTCATCCTCACATTTGAATATGAATGCCAGAAAAGTCATAGGAATAATTTATTCATGAGGAAAGATGTATTAAACACAGAATAAAAGATATATTGTAGGATTTAGAATGTAACACCAATTTTTATATGTGACCCCCCCCCCGATATATACACAAACTGGAAAGATAAATACCAAAATATTTATAGTGATTTCTAAATGATGGTGAGACTATTGGTAATTTTTATTTCCTTTTTTGCTTATCTGTATTTTCTAATTCATTCTCCATAAACATATTACCGACGTAATAAAGAAAAACAAAAGTCATTTTATAAGAAGATGCTTGGGGGAAATAGAAAAAAAGAACAATTTAAAAGAAAAGAGTTTGGCCTTCTTGAAGATGAGTAGAATGTCAGTGAACCAAACCCAGAAAAAATAACCAAACTTGCTTTCCTTGGCATTTCTACAGTTGAAGGATCTCAAATAATATTTTCTAATGAATCTAATTATTTAAAAAGGAATCTTTGTATAAGATAAAATCTAGATCCTTATTACTATGGTTTAAATGTATGTGCCCCCCAAAATTCATATATCAAAACCTAACATTTAATGTGTCAATATTAAGAGGTAGGGCCTTTAGGAGATGACTAAATTGTCAGACCTCATGAATGGGATTAGCAATCTTATAAAAGGGCTGGGAGCAAATAGCTAGGCCCTTTTGCCCTTCAACCCTTCCACCATGTGAGAGGACATAGCTTGCAGGTCCCCTCCGGAGAATACAGTAACAAGGCATCATCTTGGAAGCAGAGACTGGGCCCTCACGCACCAGACACAAAACCTGCCAGTGCCTTGATCTTGGACTTCTCAGCATATAACATTGTGAGAAATAAATTTCTGTCATTTACAAATTACCCAGTTTGTCGTATTTTGTTGCAGCAGCATTAACACACTGAGACATTTAGGATTACAACATACTGTTTCCTGTTTGCCCTCAAAAGATACACAAAATCTATTTCCTCTTCAATACTAGAATTGTTCAAATATCTTAAGGAAGGGATCAAATTAAAATTATTTTTCTAAGTAACACTCCTCCACTTACTACACCCATTTCTCATGTGACATGATTTCCAGATCCTCTGTTACCCTCCTTTGACACACTCCAGTCTATAAATGTCATTCTAAAAATATGTGGCCAACAACTAAATACCAAGTTCTGTATCTTCACTTTCATCAGGAAGAAAACCAACACTCAGCAAGGTTAAGTTGTTTCCCCCAAGTCACACAGGTAGAACTGGCAGAGCAAAAATCTAAATGCAGGTCTTCGGACACCAAATCCAGTGATTTTTCTATTCCATGGTCCTACAACAAACAATCACTCTCAACAGTAAAAGATGCCATAATTTCAGTCACAACTATCTTCTAAATCTTTTTGTTTCCTTCCATTCCCAGAGAGGAGATTTATCTACTTTTGAGGCAGAAATTACACTTTGTTATTAACTCTAATCTAAGAATTACCAAGAAGTAACTTGTATTATTTATCTACTGTTATATAAAAAAAAATCACCCCAAAACAAAGTGCTTAACACAACAATAATCATTTATTATCCTTAATGGTTTCTGTGAGGAGGAATTTGGGAGCATCTGGCTGGGGGTTCTGTCTCAAGGTCTTTCATGAGGTTGCAGTTAAGTCAGTAGCTCACAATGGACTCAGATGTAATGCCAGTACAAGTACACTTTAAGAGCTCTGGGCTGGAATAGCTAGGTTTTCTTGGACATCCTCCTCTATCTCTGTGTGATCTCTCTGCATGGTCTTTTCTCTCCGCATTTTGGTTTCGGGATAGCTGAACTTCTTACCCGATGGCTCAGGGCTCCAAAGGTGCATGTTCCAGAAGCAGCCAGATGAAAGCTGTATCACTATTTCTAAACTAGCCTGGGAAATCACACTGTTTAACTGTCATTGCATTCTATTCAATATTGAGTCACCAAGACTTGCCCATGGACAAGGGAATGGGAGTTAGACTCTGCCTTTTCAAAGGATAGAGTTATAGTTATCTCCTCAAATAGTTGCTATGAGAAATTAATCATTTATAAAGCACTTAGTACAGTGCCTAGAACATAAGTACTCAATAAATAATAGCTACTCTTAATATTAAATTAAAATGTCCTTTGTTCAATTGTCCTTTGTTTCAATTTTCAATTCTGAAAATACATTCATGATAATAACTTTCATCATTTTCAGGTTTTTATTCATACTCGTTCATCTAAGTAGAATAATAAATACTAAACTACATTATTTTCTTCATCATCAATGTTCATCCCAAACTAATTCCACTAATATCTGGTTCCTCATAAAGCTGCAGGAAACAGCATTTGTAATTTGCTTTTTCTAGGAATACTATTGATTCTCACTTACCCTATCTGCATACGGATTATCTCCACTCTGTCCAGGAGCAGCTATAACACTCTAGTGCTCTGATTCAGCTGGGCTGCCAACCACACCTAGACAAGGAATGTGGATGAGCAGCCATACTGAAAGCAGAGGAGAGCAATGGGCTGGGGTTGCAAAAGTCAGATAACATGTCAGGAATTGAGAGCGGGAGAGCATAAGTCAGGAATGTAATCTTACCTATGTAATGGAGTTGAAATTCACATTCTGGTTAAAGTCTCTGCAGTTGGGAGAAATGACTGGGAAATGGCCTAAGTAGCTGCAAGAATCAATTTCCCTACCTGTTGCCCAATATAATTGTAGGGACAGAATATTATTCTTATACCCTTTCCTACACCCACCAGCACGACTGACTTAAATGTATTCAGTCTTAACTGCATTGTATGTTGTCAGTTTTGTTTTGTTTTCCATTTTAGCTGTATCCTCTACAATTACAGCTTTATTCTCACTCTAGTCTACCCTCCCTATAGACAAGGTTTACTGATTTGTTCCTGATTTCTGGCAGCACTCAATCCACAGCAAACTTCTGTTTCCTTTGACCCTACCCAAAATCACCCAGAGAAAGCCCAAATCCTAAAATAGCTTCAATCTAACACTCGTGGTTCCCTATGGTATGTATTCTCCCTCACTAAAATGGATAATAAACCCAATTTGTTCAACTACGGGTATGTTCCTAGCAGTCTTTGGACAGAATTAAGGGGATGAAATGTTTGTACAGAAGTTAAAAATAACAGCAAAACCAGTTAAAAGGTGGTTGTGTTTTAAATCACCATGGACTGGCAACTCTACCATGGCACTGATCAATCTTCTCTGACAGGACAGATGGCTCCCACCACTATGTTTACCATCCTCCTTGGTATGCACTTCATTGATATGTTGCAAGTTTCAATTAAGTGTTCAAGTTATATTATGTGAGATGCATATATACAAACATATTTAATACATTATATTAACTTATGTACTATATATGTACTGCTTTTTCTGATTCCCCACTTTAAACAACTTTTTTTTTTGCTGAATCAAAAACTATCTGCCAACTGTGCTACAGAAGAGACCTTCTACTACAGTGTTACTGACTGACTGACAGAAAAGATTTACCTAATCCAGGATCCAATAACTTCTTCTTAACAAAGGAAATCTAACCTTTTTAATACTGAAGACTAAATTGCTAACATTTATGGGTTCTTTTTCAGAGGTAAAAATATGTTTCCCTCTAATGTGACATATTTTATGGAAAAGTATTGGGTTAAAGAAGCTTACATAAATGAAAATGCTAAATTTGGTTCTAATTGCCAAGAGATTATTTGTGACAAAAGTATCATTTGCTCTAATAATGAAATGAAGTATATTCTTTCTTCTTTTATTAAAACTAACAGTTGTAAGAATATATTATATTTATGTATCATTCTCAAAGTTGAAATAACATATGCCACTTATCACTATTACTATACTGTTTAATAATAATAAAATTATTCATGAATATGTCAGAAAATAGATTTGTTACTAACATTTGCTAGCGTCATGATTCCTAAAGCCTAAAAAGAGAAAACTGTTGTTTTGAAAATGTTACTTTAATCCACAGAAAAAAAACAAAACCCAAAACTCGTTAAATGGTGGTGGTGGTAGTGGTGGTGACTATTACAATATCCCAGACAAGTGACTTTTTGGCCTCTCCTTAAACACTTTCACTGATAGAGGATTTATACCACCTCCCAAAGTAGTCTATTCCAACTCTAGAGGGTTGTCAAAAATTCTTCTTTATGGGAATATAAAACCTATTTAAACCTGTAGTTCTATCCCATCGAAACATTCAGAATGGTAGCCCTTTCAATAATTATACAGAGCTAATACAGTTCTCTTCTATCTTCCCTTTTTCTAGGGAAAATATCCCTGTTTCCTTCAATTCTTTTTCATAAAACATGGTCCAGCCATTCTGATTAATCTCCCCCAAGTTCATTCCAATTTGTTTCCCTCTCTTATAGAGGAGCACCCTGAACTGCATGTACTCAATATTGTCTGAACAACAAGAATTAAGGCACACTATCACTGCCTTAGAGATAACATGTTTTAAGGATTTAATGCCATGGGGCATACAGCCTCATAGATGAGAATACTTTACAGCCTTTTGGCAGCAGAACAGTAGTAAAAGTTTTAAGGCAGGCAAGCACATTCTATCAGGGTTCAGTTATTGGCTGATTCATGTGCCTACCAACCATAGGCAGATACTTTCATCTGGAAATTCATTACTACTGAAACTACAATATATATGATACTCAACCTAAACAATGCTAGGCCAAATTGGTAAGATAATTTTAACCTTGAAACCAAGAAAGTTAGTAGTGGCAAGAGACTTGGTGATTATAGTTCAAATCTTTCATTTTTGAGATGCAGAAATAAAGTCAGGAGATATAAAGTGACTTCCCTAAGGTCACACAGCAAATTAGTGGCAGAAATGAACATACGCTTTCTATGAGATAACATCCTTTCCTCTAACTTATGTTCCCTCTAAGTACCCTGGGAAAAATATTTCCACTGAATAAAAAGAATGGGCTTTTTTGACTATAATACATTGAAGAATAAAGGAAGTGATTTTATAGAAGTTGATTTTACAACAATTTTTCCAGCATCTCCAGCATAGAGTAAGTTTCTATGCATGGAGAGTCTCAAACGATTCCATAGAGCTTTTCCTAAGAGGTAACTACTTACTCTAGCATCAAGTCAATCTTCCTCATGCTCTCCTCACTTGGAGTTGTTTTCTTCCTCATCTGAGAGACACAGATGAACTTATAAAGATAACTGTTTTTTGTCGTTGCTGTTGTTGTTTTCATATTCAGCGAAGCAACCAGTATGCTTTAAATGAAACAAACTCAGGGTATGTTCTCCATACCTCACAAATCTCAACATTAAAAAGTATCAGAGTGAGAATTTGACTTCTTCTGCCCTCTTTCAGATACCCTTAATTCCCCTCTCTTGTCTGATTGCTCTGGCAAGGACTTCCAGCACTATGTCAAATACAAGTGGATATAGCGGGCAACCTTGTCTGGTTCCTGTTGTAAGTGGGAATGCCTTCAATTTTTCACCATTCAGTATGATATTGGCTGTAGATTTAGAGGTCAAACTCTTACTCTTTGCTGGCGATATGCTATAATATCTAGAAAATCCCAAGGATTCAACCAAGAGACTCCTGGAATTGATAAATGAATTCAGTACAGTCTCAGATACAAAATTAATGCACGCAAATCAGTGGCATTCATATGTGCCAACAGCAGTCAAGCCAAAAATCAAATCAAAGACATAGCACCTTTCATAATAGCATCAAAGAAAATTAAATATTTAGGAATATATCTAATGAAGGAGGTGAGAGACATATATAGGGAGAACTACAAAACACTGAAAAAAAAGTTGTAAATGATGTAAACAAATGGAAATCCCTACCATGCTCATGGATTGGTAGAATCAATATTGTTAAAATGTCCATTCTACCTAAACTGGTCTAGAGAATTAATGCAATCCCTATCAAAATATCACCATCATTCTTTACAGATTTAGAAAAAATAATTCTATGCTTTGTCTGGAACCAGGGAAGACCTCATATAGCCAAAGCAATCTTAAGCAAAAAGAACAAATTAGGAGGCATCAGTCTGCCAGACTTCAAACTTTACTATAAGGCTATATTAACCAAACAGCATGGTACTGGCACAAGAACAGAGACACAGACCTTCGGAATAGGACAGAGATCCCAGGTATAAAACCATTCTCATATTATCATCTAATCTTCAACAAAGCAGACAAAAATATACATTGGGGAAAAGAATTTCTATTCAGTAAGTGGTCCTGGGAAAACTGGATATCCACATGCAGAATATTGAAACTGGATTCCCACACCTCTCACCTCTCACAAAAATCAATTTGCAATGAATAACAGACTTAAAGTCTTAAGAATTCCAGAGGAAAATGTTGGGAATACTCTTTTAGATATCAGCCTAGGCAAACAATTTATTTATGAAGAAGACCCCCAAAGCAATCACAGCAGCAATAAAAATAAATAAATGGTACCTAATCAAATTAAAAAGCTTCTGCACAGCCAAGGAAACTATCATTAGAGCAAACAGACAACCTCCAGAATGGGAGAAAATATTTGCTTTCTACACAACTGATAAAGGGCTGATAACAAGAATCTAAATAGAGAACTTAAGAAAATCAACAAGAAAAAAATCAAACAACCCCAACAATAAATGAGCAAAGCACATGAACTTTACAAAAGAAGACAGACTAATGGCCAGCAAACATATAAAAAGTGCTCAACATCTCTAATCATTAGGGAAATGCAAATCAAAACTACAATGAGATATCATCTAACTCCAGTAAGAATGGCCTTTATCAAAAAGTCCCAAAACAACAAATGCTGATGTGGATGTAGAGAGATTGGAACACTCTTACACTGCTGGTGGGACTGCAAATTAGTACAACCCCTGTGGAAAGTCATTTGGAGATACCTCAAAGAGCTAAAAATAGAAATATCATTTTATCCAGCAATCCCACTACTAGGCATCTATCCAAAGGAAAAATAGACATCTGTAATAAAGACATCTCCACTTGAATGTTTACAGCAGCACAATTCACAATTGCAAAGATGTGGAAAGACCCAAGTGTCCATCCATACATGAGAGGATTAATAAAATGTGGTATATGTATATCATGGAATACTGAGAAACTCAAAAAGCAATGGTGAACTAGCACCTCTTACATTATCCTGGGTAGAGATTGAGCCCATCTTTCAAAGTGAGGTATCACAAGGACGGAAAAACATGCACCACATGTACTCGCCATCAAATTGGTACTAACTGATCAACACTAAGGTGTTCACATGGTAGTAATACTCAGTGGGGTGCTGGTCAGGTTTGGGGGTGGGAGGGGTAAACCCACAACTAAAGGAAGGGGAGTTCACTATATTGGAGAAGGACATGCTTGTAGCCCTGGCTCGGGCAAGGCAAACATATTACATATAACCAAAATGTTTGTACTCCCATAACATCCTAAAAAAAAAAAAGTATCAGAGCACAATCAAGGTTTGTCAAATCCATTTATTCCTTAATAGAGTTGCTATTCTGTTAAGAGTGATGTCCTTTCAAGGCCAAGTTTGCCCAAGGAAGAGAGACGAGAGAACAGATTGCTTTATATGTCATATATACTGAGCCTTCAAGGCCACTCTGTGAGCTCAACAATCTCCTCTTTTCACTAGATCCAACCTAGTAAATTTCCCAATTTTGAGGATTCACTGCAAGAACCTTTGAATTTCCTTCTAATATGCCAAATTCATATGATGGGCTTAACAAGAAACTCTTTGTAATTCAGAAAAATGTAAATAAAATCTCCAGCTCTCTGGTTTAAGTTATTACTAGAACAAGTACAAGACTAAAAATGATTCCTCAGAGGCTATGTTGCTTATGAAACAACTACCTAGCCATCCATCCATTCTTCCACCAATCTATCTGTCTATCTGCATTTACATTTCTAGGAAAAGGGAAACCAGGCACAAAATGTCACCAGTTTAACACAAAACGGCAAGTAAGAAGTCTAACTCTGCCATCAAGTGCTCCCAATATCTGGAAGCTGTGCATTCCCCTAACTGAAGGCAACACATGGCCTTGGACTGATAACTCAATTACAATTATAAAGCCCATATTTTCCCTCTGGAAGGGGAAAAAAGTATGAGTTTCTTTCTCTCTTAACTTCCAAATACCAAAAAACTTAGATTCATTCCTTGACCTACTGTGTCATCTAAAAGAACAAAAGAAGACAGAAGGATGGCCAGCAAACATATAAAAAAAAATGCTCAACATCTCTAATCATTAGAGAAATGCAAATCAAAACCACAATGAGATATCATCTAACCCCGATGAGATTGGCCTCTATCAAAAAATCCCAAAACAACAAATGCTGGCGAGGATGTGGAGAGTTAGGAACACTCTTACACTGCTGGTGGGACTGCAAATTAGTGCAACCTCTGTGGAAAAGAAGCTGGAGATACCTCAGAGAGCTAAAAATAGAAATACCATTTGATCCAGCAATAGCACTATTAGGCATCTACCCAAAAGAGCACAAAACATTCTATGATAAAGACATCTGCACCTGAATGTTTATGGCAGCACAATTCACAATTGCAAGGATGTGGAAACAACCCAAGTGCCCGTCAATCCATGAGTGGATTAATAAAATTTGGTATATATTTACAATGGAATATTACTCAATCATAAGAAACGACAGTGATCTAGCACCTCTTACACTTTCCTGGATTAAAATTAAGCCCATTATCCAAAGTGAAGCACCACA